>OY740767.1:122259664-122271943 GCA_963513935.1 Aphrophora alni | reverse complement strand
CGTTGCTTGAGAGATCATCCCCTCGAATTGAGCATTACCTCTGTAGTCTGTCGGCTGATCCCGGCAGCACGGATACCCCGTTCGCTGCTTGAGAGAACATCCCCTCGGATAGAGCGTTACCTCTGTAGTCTGTCGGCTGATCGCAGCAGCACGGATACTCTGTTCGTTGCTTGAGAGATCATCCCCTCGAATTGAGCATTACCTCTGTAGTCTGTCGGCTGATCGTAGCAGCACCGTGATCCCCGTTTGTTGCCCCTCCAGGACGAACGTTCCAAACATCCGAAGGTCTATCGGCTGATACCGATGTACTCTGCCATCTTCGTTGTCTGAGGGCTGATTTTCTTCTGACGATCTCCTTTCTAAATTCCTACCACGTCATTTCCTACTAAATACTCATATATTCTGATACCTAAACGATTATACCTCTATCCTCAACCTAAAACTAAAAACCAGCTCCGACATAAAGGTTACACACCTATATCAATTCTATAAAATCGGTTTTTGGTTGTAAATTTAAAATTCTAAAGTTTTTCTTTTTTTTTGTATCTCCTCCTACCCTATATTATGTGTCATTTCGATATATCTTAATATATTTTCATTGATTTGTCTATATGTACATAATTTTTACATTTCATCTTAAAACGTATTTACCCACATAGTAATATTTGTTACGGTATATTTATTTAAAAATTGAAACATCTCAACAGTAGTTCCCCTTCTCTCCCTTGCATTAATTTTTTTCAATTTGTTATATTTCCTAAATATATATTCTTATTTAATGTATACCTATTCGAATTTATTCGTTATATATTCTACGGCTGTATTTTTTATAATCTGGCAAATTTGCCTCCCAAACAACGTTATTTTAAGCGTAATCTACATTACTATCACAGCTTCAAAACTTCAGTAAGGGTATAACATATATGATAATACCATTCCATTAAACATAATAATTACTAAATATTTGGAGATTTCTTAGTAAATTTATTAGACTACACTTTCTAGTGTTATCTTTACTTATAACTTAGTTTCCCAGTATAATGGACCCATTTTCCCTTTCTTCCTACACACATACATGTCATAACATGTCGTTGCCTTGTAATTCCAGCTTTAAACTATTTATTCTAATAATTCTGCATTGCCATAATTTATTAGGATTTAGTTTAATTTATTTGCGATGTAATAAAACATGATTTTATTAGATGCAGATGAACTTAACAAGGAGTGACTAACATCGATGTGAGTTACATTCTAACTACACGTCATAGAATTGGACGAGTTTTTGATGGATGACAAACTCAATAGTAGTAGAAGTTTAACGTAGATGAAGCTAATGGAGGTATCGAGGGAGAGAACTGAACCTGATTTTGATTATATAATTATATGCAGTTATTATCTGCAATAATTTTTTGACAAAGGAGAGGAAGTATACAGAGCGTGATTATTTGTATTTAATCTATTATTATTTATTGATTGTTATATATCTGACCATCTATAATGGTTTTTGTCCTAATTATTCAAATATCTTTAATAACAATTTAATCTAAATATGAAATTATAAGTAACAAATATTTGAGAAATAAAAGCAAACATCAAATTTATTTTATAGTTTTCAATTAATAAGTTACTGAAACGTTTATGGTAGGAGATGTAAGATGTCAACAGCAGCATATATAATAATGCTATATATTTTAGTTATTTACTTAAACAACATAAAACATTATATTTGTTTTATTGTGAGAGTGACTATTTCTCACCCTGAGTATACTGTTAATATCAACGAAACAGCTGGGTAATAGGAATTAAAATAAAATTGCTATGTGCTTATTAAAAGTAGAAATATACTGGAATGTATTTAAATATTTAGATATTTGCGTATTAAACCTAATTTCGTCCTTGGTATTTCTAGCATTTTATGTGATGTCCAGTAGAAATGGACTTTTCTGGAGAACTTGGTGTTATCCATATTTGTAGAATCCACACGACAGGCAAGAAGGAGAATGTAATACACCCACACGAAGAAAGTGGGCCCTTGAGTTATGTTTACTTTTAAGTGTTTATGAACGTGGCTTCACTGACCGATCAGAGTATGAAGTAATTAATCGATTTTTTCAACAAATTCAGTTTTTTCGATTTTTGATAATATGAGCTATATTTTTTGATTTTTCTTATGGACGTATTAAATAGAACAGTACTCTTATCTGTCAAAAGAAACGATAAAAACCTAAAATATAACGTCGTTACATATATTAACTCCTTAGTATGAGCACTAAAATATTTTTTGAATTTTAATTTAAAATGTTTGTTTTATAAACTACAGAATTTCCTAGAATATTAAAAAAGTATATTGTTAATGCAAGTCACTGATACATTCTTCACGTTATATCATTACCTAAAGAATGCAATAACTGAGGAATGTACACTTTGAAGTCGAGGAACAAGTAAGGTTCTGATGTAATTACGTTAACAATGAAAAGCAATAAAGTCCTGAAATTTCTAGCTGTTTATAATAAATTTCAGCTTAGATATTATAACAGCACTTACACTTAAATAGGAACTACTGTTTTGTACTTACGTAATTTCATTACATATATCCTGTAGTCTGATAAATTGTTTATGATTAAACATAGAGTACTCTTTATATCCAGTATGGAGTATTTAACAGACGCAATTCTAAAAGTAATATTATGTTTAATTTGTTAAGGAATTTCTGCGCCAACCGCGTACTTCTTTACTACAAGGCCTATTTTAGAGGTTGAGGTGCTAAATTAAAGAATAGATTTATCTAAAATTTTTCATTTTCCTTGGAAACACTTATGTTAAAAATAAATGTATCATCTAAATAACATGCCTGTTATGGGTAAATAATATGTTATAAAAAAAAAAAATACATAGAAGAAATTATGTGGTTTTGTTCGAGAATGTACGGCAGTTGCTTTCAATTATTTTTTACATTAATTTAAATTTGTCATATAAATCACACGCGAGTTATAGGTATAGGCCTATAATATATTTCACAACAAAATAATTTGAAACAGCTGTTATAAATTAAAAAAATAAATTTTATATTGTTTTTTGAATATAATTATAACATACTAAATAACTTTTTGAAATTAACTTATTAGAGTTTACATTATTTGTGGGTAGTTATTAATAAATATCGCGCTTGACTTGTGAGATAATATTAGATAGAAAAAAACTGAACACTAGATCTCACAAAAATTACATTTACTTAATCAAAAGCGTTTAAACTTTAAACCACAGAATCAACATCCTAATTGATACATGAGCTGTACTAACTAAACTATAACTCTGAGGATGGCCACTTTGTCGTTGAAACGCGTTTGATTAACTAAACGTAATTTTTGTGAGATCTTGTGTTCGAGTTTTTTTTTCTATCTTATTTGTGGGTATTTACGTTTTGTTGTGATTAACTGCATTTCGTAAATCTAAATCGTTTATATGGGTTATTGTCAGTGTGTGGCAATTGGGTCTGAATGTTTTATCTCACAAAAGTTTTTGATTTAACTATGTATAATATATAGCGCTTATTAGTTTATGATTTATTGCTTACATCTACAAAAAGTTGATTCTAAAGGACGGCAGCAGGAATACCACATAGAAACCGTCGACGATAACATCACAATGATAGAAATCGAATTGTTGGAAATCGTGAAGTAAACCTCAGTTTTCCAAATCTCATTACTTCAATTACTGTGTAATAATGAAAACCACTAACATAGAATATTTTAGTTTAACACACTTTAAATGAAGTTAAATGTAAGCAATAACTAATTAGATTCTTGGCATTAGAGTACATAGATTACCCAAATTTCCATACCAGTCATAATACAAGTACAAATATGTCAACATAATGATTTCGTAAGACAACAGCAAAGCAAAACTATCTAACTATACAAAAAAAAAAAAAAAATCATGTAATTAGCTTAAATTGTATTAGTACTCAGAAACTCGTGGCATTTTAAATATTTATTTTTAAGTTTTTGTAGAAATTTTGTTTCTTAATCAAGTATGACAAAAAACAATTAGGATTTTATGTAATTTTTTCAACGAAATTTATGTCATCACTTTGGTTTCCTGTAAACTCTATGAAATAATTGAAAGTTTAATTGATTGTATACGCCCATTTCGTATGATATTTTAATACATATCCAATAATCGTTAGAATCGTTGTAGGAAAGGATAAAAAATCACATTCAAATATGTTTATTACATATCAGCCTAACTTGATTCGTAAACGTATTTACTAATTTCTAACCTTTTTTTTTTAGTTTCAAGAAACACATTCTCAGTTATTTTTAGTTTATTGTGCAATTTGTCTTATGAAGACCACCAAGACACTTCTCCGTATTTCATTTATATTCACAGACAGAAATATGTTTCATGCTAGGCCCTATAATAACTGTATATGATAATGTTTGTTTTCATGATATTAACAAGACAAAAATAATGTTTATTATATAACATTTTAACTTGTAGAACATTACTATCAGCTTTAAATTAAATGTAGACAAACTATCTTAACGTAAACCTGATGCAATTTGGCAGTTCGTTGTATTGCTGACATAGTTACGATGGTGTGAGTGTACAAGATGGTTGCAGTTGTAAACTAGAAGAGGTTTTACACAATTTTTTTTCTGACGTTTAAGTTGAAATATATATTCATTACTCTCTACATGAGAAGTACTATAAAACGGTGACACAATATAACAGTTTCTAGCAGAAGAGAACATCTATTTATTTCATAACATTTTACAAAATTACTGTAGTTTACAGTAAATGTTATAATATATGATACTCCTGTATGCAGATTGGCAATTAACTCAATTACGACACTAAATCATTTGTTTTATTTTATCTTTGGATGAAGAAAATTATAACCTATTATGAAAAAATCCAAATTCTTTTTCAATATCAAGAATATTTATTAATGTGTTTATTTTAATTTCAAACGGAAAATAATATATTTAGTCAATTTAATTATAACGGTAGCACTACTATATAAAGATAAAATTTTAATTATTGTTTTAATAATATTTTTGAATTTTATAAAATTGATTGAATCAGATTGATGCTATTATAACAATAAGTGAAATTACCCTACATATATTGTGTGTTATTAGGTACCGGTAGAGCGTACGAAGCTTGTTTGAAGAAACATTTCTAGTTTGAGTTATATAACTTGGCAAACAATTGGCAATTTATTAATAATATAATTATTTGTTATATGAATCTTGTAAAATAGGAGATTAATTATATTTTTGATTAATACAAATCAATCACGTAGATGAAGTACGAGGTGGCCACAGATTGTCAGCATATTTTCGATGATTAAGTGTCATGTTCATACTTACACAACAGGGCCAGGCCATATTGGGGCGGGGGGGATAACTGTTTGTTTTAGAAAATCAATTTTGTCTGTGACATGTGTATGAGGTTGCAGAAGCCGAATTAAAAGAATAATTGTAATTGTACTTAATAAAAACTATCTAAGATCAAGCACAAATATAGGGTAAACATCTCTCAAAATCGAAATTTCAATTAATTTAAAATTTCCGATACGTATCTTTCCAACACACGTAGATTATTTCTTACGAGTTTTCTTGACAACTACTTAACAATAATATTACGACCAGTTTGAGTATTTTTTATCAATAATAATAGGCCAACGCAATAAATATAGTTTGTATCGAAATGTATTTATACCCTCGAATATAAATACTCTTATCGCTTCAAAGGTTAAAAATAAAAATAAACTGTCTTAAAATAAAAGTTCAATTCAAATAAAAATATATATTTTTTAACTGGTTTTAATTTTAACAACATTTATACCTACTTCAAATGATACTTTTCAAAGTAATATCAATACCAAAACATTGTATTCACTGTAAAATATAAATGGAGTACATAATTTTGAAACAAAAACACGGAAACTAACTAAGTTATACATACAAAAAAAATCACAAGATTTTACACAATACACCATGCCCTAGATTGAACAAATTAAACTGTAATGATTATCCATACGTTATAAATTTAATATATCATTATGTAAATATCTAACATATTTTCAATATTACAACCTAAAATTGATTTTCATATGATACGTTATTACATTTAACAATAATTAAGGTTTCTGCGTTGGATCATGCATACAATTAAATAGACTATAAATTTCTCTTTTTGTCTTTGGTGATTTACGAAATGCGACATAGTGCTCATTAAATGTTTCACATATATTTACTTCTAGAAGGTTTTCAGCTATAATAATAATTATATATATATATATATATATATATATATATATATATATATATATATATATATAGATAGTGGAGGCCTCGGGTACGGTTTAAAAAGAAAATAATTTTAATAATAAAATACTCATTTGGAAGAAGAGAATTATTATAAATATTCAAAATTATTGATGTAAATAAATTTACAATATTATAAATAACATATATTCTGCCACATTGATGTACAAACTACGAAAAACTTGATATTAATATTTTGAAAATGTGACTTAGTTTTAACTTCACGATATCAAATTAATCGGAGGTCAAAAGAAAAGTTTTGGCAAAACATAGAGATATGTCATGTCAGTACCCCTTTCTACAACGAATAGTTGCCAACTTAGTTTAGTGATTGTCAGAAGTAGACCTATGTCATATATTGCCAAATTGTAGAAATTTAAATCAAAGTATTTTTCATTAATATTTTTACCATTTGTATACATTGTTTTAGATTGGTTTTTAAATTCTTAAAAGATAATTTCTAAACATGTTATAAAAATAGTTACAATTTTTTTTTAAATCTGTACCCAAACAAAACACCAAATTACTAACTTTGAATTATTTCCCACAAATACCTTTTAACTTTTTTTTTAAATATGAAAAAAGCGATCAATTCCTTACCTGTAAAAGCTTGAATAAATACCTGCCTTTATCTTCCACATGTTCATTTCAACAACAAACAAACACAAAGAAAGGACGTAATTTTTACTGCAAAAACATTAATTTTTGTTCGTTCACTCCGTTTAATTTACCGGTAATTAAACGCTAATATTTTCCCCAATATTGATTACAATTATTACTCATGTCAATATTTGTTGAAACAAATGCGTGGCGTGGAAGTGAAAGAATGGTGATTGCAGAATGAACTACCATGTCTTAACTACGTTCAATTCCTCTGAGTTCCAGGCACGATCGGATTTATTCATTTAATTTGGTTATTATAGTTTTAGACCTGATGATCAGCCATTTTGGCGGTGAGATAGTGACCAATTCCTCACCAAGTGTTACTTATATCTTCTGTAAACTCTGCAGTGACGGGTCTCTTAGTGTTCAAACTTTGGGTCAGCTAATGGGGTGACTAGAGCCCCCGACAGCACATAGTTTACAGGTAGGAGAGACTCTGTGAAAGACAACTTACTACCAATACCACCAAAATCGATGACCATGTTGGTTTATGAGGAGATATTTTATTCTGCAACGTTGTTGCTGTGACAGGTACTTACATCTTATATTAATCACTTTATATTATGAATATGATAACATAATTTATATATATACATAATGACAGGAAAGTACAACAAGACTCCTTATACACTGAACAGGGTATATTGGGAAATGCAGCAGTCATGATTTAGACAAGAAGGGGGGGGGTGATTTGAGGCTGGATGCTTCTGCAACAGACCTGAAGGAGCAGATCCTGGCTACAATCGTGAACAAAGCCAGAAATTTTCCCTTGCTTTTATCCCTATAAGTATGTAGCCCGAGTTAGTAGAGCACGTGTAAAGTAAAATGCAGTAATCAAAAATAGTTTAATTGAAATATTTACGGTTTACCTTTTATTTATCACCTGAGCTAATTCGAGATACTTACGCCGCTCTCCGTTTTCGACATCCTGACAACCATTCGAACGCGCAGCAATGAGCGCATAAGGACCTCCACAGACAACCAGAGACATGCCATCGCCCTGGAACTCTAAAGTTCCAGCGAAGCGACTGGGTGTCAGAAGTGGTTGCCAAACTCGGTGTTAGAAGTGGTTGTCACATTTGGTGTCAGAAGTGGCTGCCACACTTGGTGTCAGAAGTGCTTGGTCAAAAATAGGTAAATCAAATTTATTTATATAATTATTTTTAATGAATTATAATTTATTTTCAAATTAAAAAAATATTTCTATACAATTTTAACTGCTAAAGAAATAAAATGTACAGGGTGTAGTCTTCGTAAGACTAACTGACGTGTTGCCTACTAGATATGAGTGGGCAATAGTTTTGAATTTTAATATTTCACCATTGACTGATGAAAGTAAAGAGTTGAGTAACATAGTACAAATTCAGGGTAATAATGTAATATCTTCTTCTTCTTATAGTTCGCTATCCGTTTCGGACGTTGGCGACCAGCATGGTAAGTCTGACTCTGTTGACAGCAATTCGGAAAAGTTCAACAGATGTTTTTCCGGTCCATTCCCTAAGGTTGTGCAACCAGGATATAATGTAATATAATGGAACACAAATATACAGTTAATCATGATCGTACTTTGGTAGGTGAGAGTTCATTTGATCGAAATTTGTTAGATAAATATAAAGAAGAATTTGTGATAATTAGGGGAATTTAAAAAAATATAAACACAATTGGAGGGTGTTATTTCAATTATTCCAGTACAAAAAGAAAAAAGAGCAATAATGAATGCAGGGAGCATTTTATATTGGATTAAAGATTAATATGTTTGAATGGTAAATTATATATTTATAAATTGTTGCTATTACGTCTCGTATTACTGAAAAATACGTTCTTTTCAGTAACGATTTCGTTTTCACTAATAAAACTGGTTTATTGTATAAATGTATTTTTGTAGAACCTGATATTTTAGTTTAACACAAAATGTAATTTTTCTTCCATGAGGTCTGCAAAGGTTGAATCTAACCTATTACTGTACAATATAGTACATATATTTAAAATATACATAATATCAAATACATCAAAATTAGTAATGGAATAAAGAAGAGAGATAAAACTTTCAATTATCGCAAGTAACGAAATTGTTCACACAATACGTGTTGGAGCTTACACAAGATAATATGAAAGTGGAAAATAAACCTACCAGAATTGAAAGAAAACATGAGGATATACACACAAAAAATAAATAACAAAATATTTACAATTAATATTGTTGTTTAAAATACTAGTTACTATGTTGTAACATCATAAAATATCACTTGAATAACTAAATTACAAAAGGAGACTTTAAAAAAAAAAAATTATTTTGTTACCACTTTAAAATCTTTCTTATTTTCAAGAAATCATGACCTACTAACTACGATAGGTTAATTAAAGTGAAAATAGTATTTTAATGTAAAGCCTCATTAACAATCATCGTTGTAGAAGTATCAGAAATTAGAAGTTATTGTTAGATGCCATTCGGGGAATATAAATACGCTAATGATATAAAAACTGGCATTATACAATCATATAAAAACCTACTTTTATATTGTATTATATAAATTCAAACACCATCATTTCTAAGATAATATTACAGAATTTACATTTCTTTCGTGATTTTAATATCATTACATACAGGGCAAAGTGTATAAGTTAAAAGATAATTTGACTTAGTGCATCGTTTTTATGAACTGATTTTTTATATTCAGTATGAAATATATCTGAAAAATCGTGAATAGGTTGCTATTGCTTTTCAACTATATTATTACTGCCGTCAGTTCTACCAAAAATCTGCAGTTACGTTTGATCAAACGACCGTAAGTTTCATATATTTCTAATTATATTATTCCTAAATATTAAAACAAAATATATAAATATAAAAATAAAACTGGTTATTTTAATGAATAGTCTGTTGTTTGTTGTGGAATTAAGTGGAAGAAATGATCTGATGGTTTGAAATTCATCCCAATATAAAGTCAATTATTCATTCGTTTATATATGCAGTGATCTATTATCCAAAGACGTAAAAGGATTTTAATAAAATGTTACTCAAGTATAAACTCCAAGAGGATCATCAAAACGTAGTGGTCACGATTACATTAAAAATTCTTTTTTGTGAGTTATCAGTAAAAGATAATTAACCTTGGGGCTATAAAAAACATAATTTCTCAAAATTATCCACCAATTTCATTACAATTTTAGTAATTAATAAAAACCCAAGCTGTGTGGAACACGGCATCAAGAATTATAGGAAGATAAAAATAAATTGCACATTGAACACTGTCATTAAAAATATTGATTTTAATGACATAAGATTTACAGTTGGGTTTAAGGGACAAGGGAAGTTTATTCAAATATATTTATATTGTTTCTAAAACGGTAGCCTTGGTTTATTTTAGTTTTTGATGTCTAACTAGAGTACTGTTGCGGTAAAAATGAACGCGCAAGGAATGCAGAGGATTAACAAATATTTTAGTTGATACTGAACATCTCACTACTAATCTAATTAATAACATTGACTCAATGGTTTGACACGATAAATAGTCCGAATTATTTTCAATCTAAAACCCATTCCCTTCAAAACTTTACGAAGACTGTCCCGCTTGCAAGAAAAATGAATTAATAACTATCTACACTGAAATTATACACAGACTACGCTTACGCTAAACCACTCATACATAGATGTGAAAAATCCCAAACTGATATTTCCTAACCGATTAGTACGGTAATAGTTAAAGGGACTTTACTAGTCTAGTAGTCTAAATGGGATCAGCTCCTACGTTGCATTCATTCTTGTGATCGTCAGACAGTACCTAAGTGGAATTTTCGCTAATGATTAATTTTAGTATGAATTTATTTGGTTTTGAAGATCGATGAGTTAGAAGGTTTCGGCAATGTTTATTAATAATGCATTTTAACTATTAACATAATTGAATCATAGTAGGTTACAGATATTTGATCATAGTAACACAGGTAGATGAGATATATGCATATCAATCAGCTGATAAGACAGAATATTGTCGTTTATTCTATTTCCTTTCCTTGAAATTTAGAGAGACGAACAATCATATATCCTGACCTGACCACAAGCTCAACCACATACATAATTTATGTGGTTTTCTGTCATTATACTTTTTGAAGTTTCTGTAGTTATCTTTTTAATTAAGACTTCCTTTGATCCGTTTTTAATGAGGAGTGAACATTTAGTGAACTGTCACACTCGAGTCGGTTAAGCTGAATCAGGGTTTACTAGGCTTCACTCGACTTCAAGCGCGTTCTGGTCGGTGACGCACTGAATCGTCAATACTCGACTGCAGTCGTCATCAGCCACGTCCGACAAGAAGTCCATCGTTCCAATGTCATTGTATATGGTCAGTGTAATCTTTAAAGTGTTTACAATTTGCGTTGTATGTTAATAATAAGGAAATATTATTTCTCATCAAGGTAACTTCTATAGCATTCTTCCAATAATATGAATGACCTAAACATCAATTAGTGCAAGTTAATAATGATATTAATAAATGTCTAGCAGAAATAAATACTTTTCTACTTATAACTAGTTAATTATTTTAAAAAGTAGGCTAACAATTTCATGCACACTTTCCCCATAAAATTTTATGTTCTTCTTTTTTTTTCAAATAATACTTTTATTTATTTACTTTTAAAAATTGATAAATCTGTATGAACTTTAATATATATGTGGCATTTTCGTGGCATACCGTTTCTTATACGGCGTCATATAAGTTATATAAACTTATATGTTATATATATTATATAAATATATACTACATAAGTAATATATATATATATATATATATATATATATATATATATATATATATATATATATATATATATATATATTAATAATTAGTCAACTGAAATTTAAGTTGTTTAACTTATGTGCTAGGTGTTATTATGTTAATATACACATTTACAATACTTATCACATTTGAACTAATGGCCGTGAATATTTTTTTATGCTCAAATCGTAGGACATATAATAATAACAAACTAATGTATTCTGTAAATTCACATACATTGTTGATATTGAAAACGTAAAAAAATATATATATATCAGGTAAATTACGACGAATGCGTAGAAATATTTTTCCTGGCGCAACAATGTACTCGTAAATCCAATTTTGTGTGAAAGCTTTCATCCCGAATTGGTTTATTGTTAGCTTTTAACTTTGCTACTTGAAATAAAGTGTAGCGTAAAAGAATCATTTACCCATATTTTGTTACTTAGTGATTCCATTTGGATTACATTTTATATTAGAAATAGGAAAATAAATTTACTGGAACGAAA
>OY740767.1:122012164-122254664 GCA_963513935.1 Aphrophora alni | reverse complement strand
ATTTACAAATTTCTTTTTAAAATTATTACAACATCTCAGTAGGCACTAAGTAAAGAGGGCATAGAGGGAATTATAAATGTTCTTTATTTAAAGCGAAAACGTATAAACATTCAAAAATTGGTACAGCACAGTCACATTGCCGACTTTCTAAAAGAAGTATGTTGACGAATAGAATCATTTTTGTTTTTGTAACATTTATCCAGAGCATTATTTTATTTATTATAACATTTTACTTAGATCAGTTCTTTAATTATGATATCTTAACCAGACAGTGGCTTCCGGATTTAGTAATGGATAACAAGCTGAACTAAAATAACTGTGGATAAAGTTGAAAATACTCTACTTGTAAAAATAGGCAAAATTTAGGAGAATTGCATTAAGGACATTTTAAATGTCCAAGCTAGCGAAACTGCTAAGGAAAATCACAGCTCTGTTATAATCTGTTTTGAAAATCTCAATATTGGATACGGACTATTATAGGATCATGTGTTTAGAGTGAGTGCTTTGGACATTATAAAATTAAAATAAAGGGGAGAAAATTGTATGAACAAATATAAGAAATTAGTGTAGATTACGTTACTTAGGTTACTATACATTAGGGTATGTTAGGTTACTGTTTGAAAATAAGGAATTAAAAAATAATAAAATTTGAATCAGCATTTGGGAGATATATTTAGCAAATAATGTTAAATAGTGTTCGGCGCAATCATGTATAAGAAAATAGTAAATAGCCTCTTTGTGTCAGTTAAATTTACAATTCAAAATTGTCTAACTAATTTCTCTTTCAATTATCAATAAATACTAGTATGTAAATATTAAACTATTACACTGATTTTATCAGAGAATGATTTACAGCAGCATATGGCAAAAGGTTGTTGTTTTTAGCAGTCATATTATTGTTAGAAAGGATAAGGGATGTGGGATCGTTAGGAGATAAAGAGTAGATAAATGAGAAGTGACGTAGTTCAGTTGGCAAAAGCTACGGTCTTATCTCGTCCAGTCTTGGAGAATTCTATAAACGAAAGTTAATAGGAGTGAGAGAAATTTTCTAACTTACATTTAATAGTTAAAAAGAAATGTAAATTTAAGTTAAGACCACGACGATTTTAAGGTTCTGAAAACATTTTCAAAATATTAAATATTAATAACGTGTTACATTTTAGATCAACTAGGTTTATTCAAATATATATTATTCCAAAACTTTTTTGTTTGTAAATGCTATTATTATCTTTGTCTTTCCCTAAAAGCAGAGCCTACTGGATTGGTGTAAGAAGTCGACCACTAACTAAACTTCCATTTTTCAGAATACGTGAAATTCATTGAACTACCACGATTGGACGTTAAAAAAAAAATAATAATCCTTGATCTTGAACATAATAGACAACACTGGTTACTAAGGCACTTTATGACCATTTTCATCATGCAATAGGAAGTGAGGATTTGTTAACGTTATTTTTATATACATTGTTAATAACACCTCTCTTAATAACACGTTGAAATAAGATAAAAAAAATATTGTTTGGTGTTACAAGAAAGCAAAACTGATATTTATTTGCAAACTAAATATTTCAAAACTATTCAATATTATGTAGGATTTCTAGATTGTAAGTTTATTTTTCATAAGCATATTTTTGGTTCCAAGTCACAATTTAAATAAAACATTTAATTACCTTAGGTCCGTCTTGTGACTTCGTTGTTGATTGCTTCTTACATGTTTCGAAGCCGTAACCCCATCATCAGAAAATTACTTTGTTCACTTTGAAGAACTCGTCATTGATTATATTAAAAAACACATTTAACACAAGAACATACACTGACACAAAAATGAAAACAATAAAAATACATCATATGAACTTGTCTGACATTGTTGTGCGCTCTGTCATGTCTATCGGAGTACTGCTAGTTGAAGTTATTAATATTGCTGATAATGAATCATGTTAAGCCTTCTGAAGATGTTTCAAGGCTGTATCATATAGTTGATAGGCAATTTCACGGGCAAAATACACTGGCAATTTCCAGTCCAGTGTGGAGGCAATGCACGTTTGCACTAAAGGCAGATTATTGTATGCGAAGGAAGAATTTGAGATTTATAGAGCGTTAAAAACGATCCAATTAACATCTTGAACGACAATCTCTCCTTCCAATCACATCAACTATATGATACAGCCTTGAAACATCTTCAGAAGGCTTAACATGATTCGTTATTTGCAATATTAATAACTCAACTAGCAGTACTCCGGTAGACATGACAGAGCGCACAACAATGTCAGACAAGTTCATATGATGTGTTATTATTGTTTTTATTTTTGTGTCAGTGTATGTTCTTGTGTTAAATGTGTTTTTTAATATAATCAATGACGAGTTCTTCAAAATGAACAAAGTAATTTTCTGATGATGGAGTTACGGACTCGAATCATGTAAGAAACAATCAACAACGAAGTCACAAGACGGACCTAAGGTAATTAAATATTTTATGTAAGTTTATGTTCAGCAGACATGATGTTGATGGAAGAGTTGATGAAACTTCACCGTTTCATAAGCATAACGTGTAACAAAACACTCCTGCACCCGAACTTTATTTACTTTTATAAATTTACAAATATTAATTTCTACTTTAAATAAGTTCATAAGGAAAAATATACTTATATTTCGAATAACCAGATATATTAGTGGGTATCCCGGGGGCATAATTTACAAATAAATAATTGCCCTTTAATGTAAGAAACGCACGTAACCTATGTCATTCAGATTAAATAATTTTATACAATCAAGAATATTGACACACTTGAAATCCACGTTAATATGGTCATCTGTGATCGTACGTAACATGCATTTTGTGGTTACCACTCTTTGTTATGTAATAGACGAGATCCCAATTCAAATCCATCAGTGGTGAATGCATTTTGTACGGCTTTTCCCACAATAAAACGTATATATACAAAAATAAAATAAATGGTATCGTTTATACAACAAACAAAAACAAATATATTTTATGTATTAAGGCAAAACTTAGATAACATCACTCTGCCAACTACGGTTGCTTAACCCACGCTCAATACAAGTAAATAATAATTCATAAGGACAACAGTAAATCAAAAACAGTTATAAGCAACCCCATTTTCCCTCAAGCGTAGCCGCCAAGAACATTTGTTATATTAGAGGTAGAGCTAATCATTTACCAAGGCAAATTACTCGTAATTTCTTGTTACCGACCGGCCATAATTGATAACCAAGCTTTCGCATCGTTTGAATTTATTTATATAGTAATAACATTAAGAGAAATCGCCTATTACTACATGAACTGAGAATTTAAACTCCGTTTTAGGTGACAATATATGCACATTATGATATATAATTTGAATCCACAGCATATTTAAGTTTTAAAACAAAATCAAAAGAAATGAGATGATTTATTTTTTAAAACACTGTTATATGCAGGATTAAAAAAAAAAAAAACTTTTCACTAAGTAGGGTAAACAATTTGAAACTTCAAACATGGGTAAATTTATTAATGCACTTTTTTTGGTTTAATTTCAATTAAGACATGAAATCAAATATAGTTTAACCACAATTTTTTAAAAATTCAATACTGCTAAAAATATCCAGTACATTTTTGAATATCTTATGTATCTGTCCGTCTGTTGTGTGTTGTATTTTAATGGTACCCTTTATAATCGTAAAGTCCATATCGTATACCTACTCAACATAGAGACGGACGGGAAGAAGTGTACTTGTCTTAACCTGCACAAAATCACCTTAGACCCTACGGTTTTAACGTAAATTTGATATTTTATACCGAAAAGAAGATTTATATAATTTTGGGTTAAATCCAGGAGTGATCATCAACCAAATTATGAAAATTATTTTACATATCTTTACCTACTCTATATATTAGAAATTTTATTAAATTGGTTATCAACAAAAGTTATATTAAGATAAATTATATAATTAAAATCACGATTATTAGACCTGATTTATTAAAAAAAAAAAAAAAAATTAGAAATTGGTAATATCAAAGATAATAATAATTAAAACTTTTGGTTTATAAAATCAACAAACATCCTGAAAATAATACTTCAGAGGAGTTTTAGTTTAGTTTTTCTTAATGATAAGTAGATGCACTTTATTTGGTAAAATACGAGTATTTAATTCAACAAATGCTTAGATTAGGCTTAAAAAGTAGGTAATATGTAAGAAAAGAACCTAAATACACTTAAAATAATTAAATATATATATCATTATATTCGGTTTATACTAATAAATAAAAGTCAATTTTTGCAATAAACCTGCTTATTTTGTAAACCTACAAGAAATGTATCTATATTACGGTTAACGGGAACTATATATTCTGTAAAACTGTATGCCCTCTTCACCGAAAAATATATATTATAGAAGATATCAGCTAAAATGAAAGATATAAACTTTTATATTCTAAACGCATTAAATGGCCTAAATTAGCCCATATTTTTTTACAGACGAATTATAAATGGAATTTATAAACTATATAAAAAACATTGCTACTACATACAGTCTACCCTGTATCTTCTGTAATCCTAAAAATGTGAATAAATGATCATATAATATACCTAAATATACTTATTTACCCTCTTTATCGTAAAAAATTATAGTTGAAGCGTTGACCCCGGGGTTAACCCCAAATATTGTAAACAAATTTTGGTTAACACCAAAAGTGATGAAACTTTTGAGGGCAGTGATTTAGGTTCTATACGTAAAATTTAAAGATGATCATAAGGGTGTGTATGTTAAGGGTATTACATTTCTTTCCGCCCGTCTGCCTGTCTGTTTTGTATGGACTATATAAAGTATACGATTAGAATGCAACATAAAACTAACAGACAGATGCAGAATGGAAGAGTTTAAATCAATTTATAATTATAAAAATATTTTTTATGTTATGAAAAAAAAACCTAAAAAATAATTTACAGAGTTACACTCTGTTAATTGTTGTAATAAATCCCCTAAACAAGTTTTATCGAAGATTAAGACCTTCATAAATATTTATCTCGTACCGAAAACAATAAATATCTCTATATCAACCAACTCCTTTTAGCCGGTTTCAAAATGAAAGGTCTAAACATACAGACTTTCTCAATTTATTAGTATTAGATTTGAATTAAACCCAAATTTAAAATGTTTGGAAATAGGATATATTGTGTCACTTATTAATTTAAAGTCTAAATGTAAAATAAATGTTGTAATGGAAGGTTTCCTTTAATGTAATAACACAGAAGTATATAAGAATTCCGCTATATTTTTACTATTGTAGTCTGGCGTTACTAATTAGATCATCCGTTCCTGGTAAAATAAACGATTTGTTCATAACTTCCCTTCGATTACTACTTGCTTCTTGTGTTCATATTCTATTTGAGTAAAACTTTTGCAATGAATAAAGAGAAATGTTCATATGATATAAACAAATTTAAACATACCTAATTTACATGTTATTTTGTAAAGTTAAATACATAATATTGAAAAAGATAATTGTATGTATGTCAGTTAACGCCATACAATTAATTATAACGTATAAGTATAACGTGTTACCGGGTTTTTGAAACGTTATTGTTGTCATGAAAACAAAGAGAACAAAGTTCTAATTATTAGGCTTGTTTGGAAGAAAAACATCTCTAAGAAACTTCCTAGAAACTTCCGTCTGTAAATGAGTTGTGCAAGTTTCGATTTGATTTTCCACCCTCAGTGATATTACGTTATTGTATGTGTAATGTGATATTTATAGACGTAGTTTTTTATACATGATATTTATACTTCTAGTTTCTAAACGTAGATAATCAAATTATTACTTTATTATACTACCTTAGACTTTAAAAAGTATGTATTCACAATTACTTATTATTGAATATTAAGCACAAAAAATGTGCTTCAAATACACCTTTAGCTTCTTTGCCTTCACTTCGTTCGTATTATAAAATTTAAAACCTCTTCTCGTATTTTATATTAGTACCAGGAGACCGAGTTAAAGCTCGATTATAAGCAGGGATATGATTGCAATAATTATTGAACGTTTAAAAATATATAAACAGATTAGGGCCAAAATATTTAATTTAAATTAAATCAGGGGGAAATTCCCATTAAACATTTTTGTAGCAAATTTCACGTAGTTTCATAATATCACCATCCACTTTGGCCGAATTCCTTACCGTTTTCGAGATATTTAAGAAAATATGATGACATGTTCTAAAAATATATTTTTGAACCATATTTTTATCTCTACAGGACTCCAAAACTAAAATCCTTCCATTTTTACGATTGTTTCTTTTTAGAATACAACTGAACAACATTCATACCATATTTCAGCTTAGTACAACAAATGGAAGTGTAAAAACCAGAAATCGCTAATTTCCCCCATGTATTTCATATGGGGTTTTTCGATTTTTTGAGACCTAAAACCTTTGAAAACGAATTTTACAGGACATGGAGTTAGCGCCAATTGATTCCTGGCAGTCGAAAACGGTAATTCCCAAATTGTCGTCGAATTTATAGGACGGAGTTTCGAGATCCGTTGTGCAGAAAAGCAAATTTTCCTCGCTTTAGAAGATAAGAATTTAAGCACGAGTTAAAAAATCGTTATTTTATCTTGTTTTGTCTTCTATCATTGAATTGCTATTCGTTAGTTTTAATATTTCTGTTAAGTAAATTATTGAAAGTTGTTATTTTGTGTGTTTTAAGGGTTTCGTTTGTTAAATTTGGATGGAATTAAATATTAAGTTTAATTAGCTGTTATAGAAGCATTAACAGTGTAATCTTTATACAGTTGTTACCATGAAAAATTCTAACAACCTAACCTAACCTTACCCCACATAAACTACTTGCCATTAAGTCTTATGTTTTTTGTGGTTTTATCTCTAAATATCAGATAGAAACTTAGTTCTATTTCAACGAAACTTGTGATAAATATTCAATTTATCAGTAAAATTAACGGAATTTATATTGTTGTAACTATTTTTAATTCCAAAAATAGCTTAGATATAGACTTAAATTTTACGTAAAGCGTATAAAAATAATGGTATAGTTTAAGGAAACAAAGGGAGATTGGTGTATTGAGAGCAGTCGTCAGTGCAACAACGCTACACAACTACTTGAGACAGCATTGCTGGCTTGACAAATGCAAATGTGACAACAGTGGTATCGGTTCCTGATACTGTTGTATCTAAACACCATTAGGAAGTGCAGTACACACCTTATAAGTGCGGAATATTTAGCAATTATTGATAAAAGCTGTTGCCCCTGAACATCCAAACCAAGTTCCAGGAAAATGTTTTAATGGTAAATGATTTGATCATGTATTTACAAATTTACATACGAGTCTGTTAGTGACAGCTGATGCTCTTCTGATGACTCAATATTATGGCTTCTCAAGAATTATTGTAATTCCCTTCATTGTACTGTGCTATTAGCAGAATACTGTAGTCATAGAAAGGCTCGATTAATACAGCAACTAACCGCAGTTGTACATAATTTCGAGAAGAGTAGTGATTTCATGTATATAGAGGATTCAGTAATTAAAATCGATGTAATTGTCATTACCGTGCATAAGAGAACAGTAAATTCACTGCTAAAAATCACGAAATCAACTAAAGCAACCGTATAAATTAATCATAAGGCAAATAGATGAACATGTTTTAACTCAAATTTACACAAATTATTTTTCCACATACTTTTCTATTGTAAATTAAGGGGAAAAACAAATTTCACTATTTATCTCTGCTGAATAACTGTTTTAAGTTGCAATCACATTTATCTCAACATTTCACAGAATTTATACGTCAGTAAGATCTTTTTATCCATATTACGACATTTATATTCTGATAATGTAGGACATGAGTGTAATTTACAAAGATGTTTTATCGTAGTTTTCCATCAATGTAGTTTATAATGTAAGTAGTAAAGAAATAAGCTTTATGTGTTAAACACATGTAAACCGTCGATAACGGCAACACAGTAACTCTTTCTAATATAATGTAATATAACAAAAAAAAGAGCGTATACTTATTACTAATGAAATTGTAATAAACCTACTGAGATAACAATATTTATGAATTTTCCCATTTAACGCTCCTTGAAACTCGATATTTTATTTTTTCTATTGTTATTTTTCTACAAATATATTTGTCCACTGTAGTGTTAAGGAAATTGATAATTTGTTTCAACACTTAATATTTTCAAACAACCGTTTTCTGTACAATTATATTTAAAATAAAGTAAAAGGTAAGGTAAAAATATTACTCACTAGAAAATTTCATAGAACACAAATATAGTTTTACCAACTGTTTCCCAGTTACGCATCATCAGAAAACTAGACATTAAAAAGTTTTTTTGTAAATTTTAGTTCATAGATGTCTGATGATGCTTAATTGCGAAACAGCTGTTACAAATATATTTGTGTTTTGTTTAATTTAACAGTGAATATTATTTGTTTGCCTTATTTTAGAGTGGTAATTTAGAGTAAATCGATATGCACGAAGCAACGCAGATGAACGCTAATGTTTAATTTGTAAAACAAGTAATTTCCCTTAAGATTTAGAACTATCGATTCCCTAGAGAACATGGTGGGGTAGGAGAATACAGGTTGCTTTAATGAATTTAATTAAGGACCACAATCTTGGGCGTAATCAAAGTAAGAGACCCAATAATTGGATCCGATGATGAGTAGAATTTGTCGTCATTATTAATTCAAAACAAAAGTGTCTACACCCTTAAATATTTGTCAATTGTTTTTCAAATAAAAGTTTCTTTATTTATGTGATAGATTCGTTTTATAATCAGAGATAAAACTCTCCTTCATATAATTTGTATTGTTTAAAATAATTCATTGTTAGGTAATTGAAAATAAAATATTCAGGTCAATATTTGTCTAATACTGTATGTTCAAAATTGAGCTTACGATGAATGTTATATGCTCAAATTATATCATACCCATAACATTTTCATTTAATGAATGATTGAAATAAGTAAATTGTTAATTATTAGCATTTCGTATGAGCATTTTAGATTGATTCTAATGTAAAAAGTGCAAAGGAATGACACTAATGAAACAGAATTGTTATTGACAGAAATAGTCACGAAGTCACGATATTCAAAATGAAAGCATTAATGTTATAATTTATTGCCATGAATATGTAATGCTATTGGTAACAACATGTTCTTGCGTCAGTTACATATATTTCGTCGTAACAATCTTTATTTCTGGATTATAATTTTAACATCAGCGTATTTTTATAAATAATTTAAAACTTGTTAGCAACGAAGTGTAAAAAGTCTACAAATACGAGTGAGTATATTCTATTACAACGTTAGTTTAAAAGAATATTCTTATTTGTTATGCAAAGTAAGAATTAGCAATATAATTAGTAAAAATAAATTAAAATAATACGTAAACAAACAAAGAAACACATATGCAGAATTTCATATGTTGGTGATAAGGTGTACATTTAGAGAATTGTATAATTAAAAGCAAAAGGGATTTTCAAAAATCAATTTACTCAAGTGTTGACTGCTTGCTCATTTATTCTATTAAACTATATAGATCTGGTTGTTAGGTTTTGTTTGTTAGATCTAAACAGCCACTGAAAGTCAAGTACCATAAAGGAGTTTGGTGTCTACATCAGCCGCCACTTCGGAATCTTATCGGCCTCTTACTTTTATTGCAGCCCACAATGTTTAGGCTGGAACCAAATTCCAATATGTTTGAAGTTATTGAGCATTACATCCATTTTATTTATCTGATGGTTGTAGTTTATTGGTCTTTACTATTCCAAAAGTTATATTGAGCTACTTGTCACTGAGTAAACGTCTTCATTTTTTTCTGAGATCTGGATAACAGGTGCAACAATATAGCTTCAAGTTTAGCATCTGAGCTTGATTCTTAATTTGGATGAAAGAATAAGTACGGTTCATTTTTAATAACAAAATCCTGTTCCAATCTAATTAGCCCAATTACCCATTAGTATATATTTTATCATTAAATCCATAGTACTGAACAATTTATAAGAAATAAAAAAAATACAAGTGACAACTCCATTTCATGCCTGAGATGTTTATGTAATGTGAATAATTGCTTTGAACGAAACCATATTCTGTATGCTTCTAATGCACTACGCTGCTGATATGAAAGCACCCAAATTAATATTCGTGAGTTTCAAAAGGGAGCTTTTGATTACTTTGACTTTGGTTTATATATTTACTCATCGTAAGGCTGTCTAATAAATGACATTTTATATAGTTGTACACGTTTTAGGAACAATGAAAATCAGTGACCAATATAAAGAATATTTACAGTGAATAATACAGATTTATTCCTACTGTAATAAATCAGTGAATATTTTCAATTATTTATGATTTTTCGTTCCAGTAAGAGAGAGGTACAGGTAGAAGGAGAAATAGAGAGGAATAATTAAAATAACTAGATTATGCAGACTACTGTTTCACTATATTATGTTGGTATTCACAAAATAAGATGCACTTTTGTGAAAGTTATTAAATAAATAACTATTTGAATCACAAGGATGCAGATATTTTAGAATATTCTAAATCAACATAGAATATTCTAAAATCAACATTATTACTTATAGATTTATGTGATATTATTTTAGGTTTTTCGGAACTATTTAAAAATAGTAAAAACTATTTACTAATTACAAATTAATATAAATGATAACTATACGTAGCTTGATAACAATAACAGAACCCGGCTAATACAATACTGCTGTACTACTATTTTATTGAAAACGGTAAGATGGATTTATTTAAAGGAAAATTAGCGGATTGTATAAAATATATTTTCAATTTTATTAATTAAATAATGTTCCTGCAATATTATTGTGTATTTAGAATTGTTTAGTATATTAAATTTCAAATGAATACTTACCATGTATATTTTCTGATTTAGGTTTAGTACAATATATTTAATTTTGATCATAATAAAGACCAACAAATGTAAAGTTCATGATAAAATTACTGTTTTAAGAATTATATTTCGTTTATATTTTAATTATTATTAACAATAAATAAAACATAAGAGTATATTACTTTTAAGAATTAACCTATATATAAAAGACACATCACATGATGTAATATAAAAAATATAAAATTTACTCTCAACAGTATTAGATAAAAACAATTCCATTTCCACTAAACATTGTGGGCAGTCGTTACAATTGTTTACAAGACTACAAGCTTCACGGCTAATGTTTAATACATACAATCCAATTGCAAAACCGAGGTCATTTTGGTACTGTTTTAATTGTATATTACTCTAAATGATTTACACAAAAATATGTGTAACTATAACCACTATGTTAAACATTAAATATGAATATATTTGGTGTTGCAATAATAGAATTAAATTTTGCTCTTAATTTTTCAGAAAATATCATTTTTTACGTACATCACAAACTATTTTTACCAAAATCTAACTTTATTTTGATGGGACTAAAACCCTTAACATTGTATTAATTTGTAGTAGTTTTCTTCAATACGTTTAATGTAAATCTTGTTAAATTATTGTGTGTTACAAATCTCCTTTAATAATAACTAAATATTAAGATAATAATTTAAATTAACATACCTTATTTCAAGTAGATAGTAGTTCTTTATATTAGAGTAATAGCTACATGTTTCGCTGCCATAGGCAAGATCATCAGGGCAACTAATAACAATTAACATTTTGTTTAGATACAAATAACAAACACATATAAAAATTTGGGTTTGGCACAAACAATTGAGTAGAAACGGCACTCTTTAATAGTTAAAAAATGTTTTTGTTCCCATTATTTAGGCCACATGTTCACTAACTGGGTTAGATTGAGATACTGCTACTTTTCCTTATCAGATATTATTTTGCCCTATTCTGATGTTCAAATATCAAATCATACATGTAGTTGGGGGTGATTTTAGTTTGTCATTTAAAATGTTGGATGGATTACCAATATTATCTTCTGGTGTTTAAACATTTCAAATTCCTCCATAACGTTAATTTTATGTCCCTCTCCTAATGTGTGTAATATGGTCATATTGCTTTGTATGTCAGTGTATTTATGATGGTTATCCATTAGATGTCCAGCATATGATAAGTGGATTGAGTTTGTATTTCTCTGTTGGGTAAATGTTCCAAAACGTGTTTTAAAAGATCTTCCAGTCTGACCAACATACTGTTTTTACAGTCATCGCAATTGAGTTTATATATACCTCTATCTAAGTATTTATTGTGGTTGCGTTTGGTGTGGTTCAAAAAACGCTGTAAGCTCTTGTTGGTTCTGTGTGAAATACTGTAGCCAAGTTTTTTGAATATGTTGCGGGCTGTTTTTCGAGAGGTGATGTATTTGTTTTTGTATTTATTTTTAACACTCTCATATTGTTTGTTAGATGAAGCTCTAGATTGTTTTTGCTTCTTTTTCATTTTGTGTAAGTAAAAATATTAAAATGCTAATAAATTAATGGTTCCAATGAATATTTAAATCATAATCATGCCTATATTTACTGACTGTTTTACTTACACTTTAAATGGGTTTATTTATTAAAACATGAATAATAAGTCTAAAAAATTTATATTGGAATCGGTAATGGATAAAAATATAAATTTCACTCTAAGGCAGATCTCATCTCGGATACAGAACGTACCCTGGGAATCGCTTTTCCAACCCTTCTAGTGACACCAACTCGACTTTCAATTTATTATATATATGGAATCGTAATATAGTGTTTCATATAAAGCCATAGAGTCCATGAAAGCAAAAGCTTTTATAAAGAAACCTTTTACTTTGGCATACTGATGTAAAAGAAGGGTTTTAAGTGACTATCATCGCAAACATTAATAAGAATTAGCATTTCCATTATGTTATTATTATCATTTCACTTATACCCAGTAATTAATACGTATTCAGTAACAATCAGCTGTTGTGTTTTCTCCATTAGTGTTTTGGTGTATATATATATATATATATATATATATATATATATATGATTTGTAAATATTTTTGTTTGTAAATAATTCTTCTATATATATATATATATATATATATATATATATATATATATATAATAATAATAAAATAATAATAATAATAATAATCGTTAAATATTAATAACATCGTTAAAGTTTAAACCCATATAAAAATAAGTGTATTAAAGAATATTCAAGTTAAAATTAAATATGAAAATAAACATTTATACAACAAAATGAAAAAGTATTGTAATTTTGTGTGTGTAAATTCTTTAATAAATCTTGATTTAATGTGCATTAGTCACTTCGCACACATCAAAGTTATAACATTTTTCTGAACAGATGCGCTGAAGCATGTCATGTCATGTGTCACTGTGATGTTAACGGCAACAATCACCTGCCGTAACTGGTTTAAGTTCAGAACTTCGACATTGTTAAATATGTTTTTTTATGAACCCTCACAAGTAAAAGACCATTTTGGTGAAGGCAGGATTTCTAGGAAGTCATTTTATCGAAGCTTACTCACAAATCTATGGAATAAAGAAGTTTGCATCGAGAAGACATAGAAATTCCAGGCTGTAATAAGGACCACTTCTTGTTGTAAAATTGAAACTTTTGGTATCTTCTACTTTAATTTGTTTCACTTGCTGAAAAACGTATTGTCGCAACATTCGTAAATAAATATTGTCAGTAAATGCCACCAGAATTAACAAAAGGGGTCAGCTTTTACCAAACGTTCATTTTCGACGAATCTCTATCTGGAATACATTGTTGGGTTGCTTAGAACACCAAATCTGTTAATTTTGTCGATTTACACAACCATTTAAATCAAATGTGGCTTCAAACAAGAACATCAGTCTTATTAAGAATTTTACTAGAAAGAGAAACACTTTTAGGGCGATCTGCAGGTTTTATTTAATTTTTATTTGAATCTATAGACTTGCTAATGTCAACCTTTATGATGGAAGTTTTGTAAAGTTGTCTTTGGGATTACGAATTCCAATCTTCTTCTAATTATAAGTTTGTGTGTGTTCATTCTCAATATTGACGTATGAATTCAACTTTTCATCAGATATTATAAGTCGCCCAGGTGATTTTAATGTCAACACTCCCTGTTTCTTTAAATATAATATACCGTCTTTTGATGTTGTTTTTATAAGGATGTTCAGCACCACAAACATGACCCAAAGTTCATTACCAAATAGTAATCACACATTTCAACTCGGCTAACAAATACACACAATCTGCTTTCTGTTGAGAAGTTGCTATGACAACGTTTTATTTTGATAGCACTTCTTACGATCATCACTTACGTGCACCGCGATGTGAAAAATAACTCGATGTCTGCATTGAAATATTTATTTAGCTCTTGTCCTTTCTTAGTAATAATTTCAGTTTTATTAAGTGTGTTTTACTTGTCAAAATGTTACTTGCAATACTATTTTACAATTGTTACAATGATATACATATTTTTGTTATTATATTTTGTAACGTTTACTTGTTAATACTAATTATTGTGTATCTTGTTGTAATTAATGTGCATTTCGTTGTGTATTATAATCTTTTTGCATACTACATTTATAAAACTTTATAACACAACTTCACTATCGATTAAGTTTAAAGTAAAAACCTAATATTAGAACGTTCACGAAAGGAAAGCAATGTTACCTTTCTAATTTATTAATTGAGTTAATATTGTTAAGATAGTTATTGTAAAGGTGAATAAAATAATTACGTACCGGGATTAATTAAAAACAAAAAAGGAAACTTCACAGCCATAATTAAAGCTGGATTTAGGTAAAGCACATATTTATAGTAAAAATGAAGCGATTCTAGGCATTATTTAAATACCTATATTGATCGAAGACAGCGTCTATGATTCATTTCACTTTTTGATCGACTATGCACCTAACATTTTATTGGTTTTGTTTTTGATGAGTGTGTATGAAAGTTTGTGCCTCGTAGTTTTTGTTTCAATTATTATTTTATTTGAAATATCTTTTTCTCCGATGACAGTCCTTTAGTTACAATTTTGATTTGTATTATATTCTGTGTAGCAGTGGCAACTCGTGTTTAACTTGGCTTGTTGTCAACGGCAGAACTCTGAAATGCACGCTTTTAAAAGGCAAACACTTATCTTAATCGAAATTTTAGCTTTGATTTTTTTTTTTGAGAAACACGTTTCATTACTTACATAATATCATCCTAATTATCGGTAATATATTGGTTGAGTACGAATTCTATGTAATATGCATTCTTGGAATTATGTTAAAATATATATAAATTATAAAATAATATGGCATTTTATTGTGGAGGGTTGATTAATCTTTTTTTTTTATTTCCACCCATATGTCTTTAAGTTTCCGAAAATATAATGAGTAAAACAAAACTATTTATATATATTTTGTTATAATATTAATTATTATGTAAATATATATTATACGCATTAGATAGGAAAAACTCGAACACAAGATCTCACACAAATTACGTTTACTTCATCAAACGAGTTTCTACGACAAAGTCGCCATCTTCAGTGAAAGGTGAGCTAGCAGTAATTTTTGTAAGATATTGTGTTCTAGTTTTATACTATCAATTATTATCTCACAAGTCATGCTCAATTATTATTTATTATATGCATTGTTTTATTATTATATTCAAAAGGTAACAGTTACCCGCGGATCCACAAGCGCATATCCTGATTCAACGTTGATTGTTAAATTAACTACATAATACATATTATGTGAATCGAATTTAGATCAAGACAATAGTTTTTGAGAATATTTTTTAAACAAACAAATTTTATACACATAAAAAAATAAAATATATAATGATAAATAAAACGTTTGGCAAAAATCAAGTCAAAAACACTTTTCAAAATTGTATACATTGTTCTCTGCTAGACCTACCTTAGTTTGTGTTTGATTATTAAAGTCATGGACATAATCAACAGTTTTAAGTTTGTATTATTACATTGGTTGCTATTGTAACTATATATCTAAGTAAAATTACAATAGTATTTAAAACACTTTCTTAAACACTTTACAATGGTCTAGACTAAGCCTGCCTTATATTTGTGTTGATCTATTTAAGGTGATGTACCTACTCAGCTGCTATAAGTGGGTATTGAAATAAAAATAGGCCTACAAATTTAATAGTATAGATTTTAAAATCTGCTCAGTCAGAAGATTAGATAAACTCATGATACTCTCCCACTGAATTTTAAATATAAAATGTTTTATTAGGAAATGTTAGGTTAGCACATATACAGAATCACAGAGTAATAATTGGCGAGTGATTCTTGATTTATTTACTGCGCATATGCAAAAGTTGATTGCTACATTTTATGTTTTTGTTTCTTTTTATTTTAACAACATAAAAGAAAGTCTAAGAGCTTCTTCAAAAAACTACTTTTAGCTTGAACATTCTCACTGAAATTAGTGTAGTAGAAGCTTTGATTACCGCCAACATTGACGGAACTTTACGGCTGCCATTTTCTATGGAGAAATCGTTTTATTTTCCGACTTAACTTCTGAGATGTCGGGAAAAAATCAAACCAAAAACCTCCTTCAGACTGGATATTTGGATGTTTCCATTTCTAATTGAAATCAGTTCAGTAGTTTATAAGATCTGTGAGGACAAACAGATCTACTCCCCACATAAGATTTCTTAATATAAATTATTTATTAGCAATAATATATTCATAGATATTGTCTTGGATAAAATATATAATATCCATTAAATATAACATTTAATAAACAAAAAACAATTTAAATGAAACGTTTGATAAAGTTTCCTTATATAGAATAAGTTAATTTTTTATTTAGCTTTTATTTGTAAAACTAGAGTTTGGTTTACAACCTACAAATTCTACCAAGTGGTTTTATAAAAAAATACGTAATTTCAAACAAAAGACATGTATTAAAAATAATGACAAACAATCCCCAGTCTCCAAATAATCAAACATGGGATTTAATTATTATTTTGGTGTATGTGAATGTTATTAATACGTAATAACGTTCAATAATTTATTAATTGTTTTAATATAAATATTAACAAATAAAATGGAAGATGGTATTTTCATCTCATCAGTAAGACGGAAAGAAGAGAGTTCACTTTATTTACAACAGATTGAAATTACTAGACTTTAATATAATAATAAAGTATCCATACGACTTCAGGAATAATTTTTTACAAACTGTGTTTAATGAATAAAGTCCAACTGAACGGTAGGCTCTACAAACTAATGTTTATTGCAATTTATGTAAAAAAAAAATTAATTGTATCTTTACGTAAAAAAATCATGTCTAAATAGATAATAAACTATGTTAGAAAATTTTTGAGAAATATTTTGAAAGTCTTGTAAGAAAACTTAAAATGTATTTTTTATATTTTTGTTGGCACTTTTTTAAGTATATCAAAATAACAAATAAAAAATAAAACAGAACAGTTAACGACAAAATACGATAAAGGAGAAATTGAACTTGGGATTGCCCCCCGCCCCCCAATTTGGATATAACTAAATTCATTAGTTACAAAGATATAAATAACGGACACAAATTATTGATATTATTAGTAATTTTTTTGCTAAACACTTTGATCATACATTTATTTTGTTAAATTAAATTACATTGTTTTAGTTCATTTCTGAAGTTTCATTGTTTATTATATTACTGAAGTATCCAAATCACTTTAAATCATTATTACAGGAACTGTTAAGTCACCTAATGTTTGGAATATATTAAATTCGTCAAAAATTGTTTTTCAAAATTCTCTTACCAATATTAGCTGTACATACTTGTACAATAATAAATGGAAATTATATTAGGGATTACAATGTAGCTTACAGCCTTTTTATTATATATACAATTTCTGTAAACAAAGTAATAACGAAAATATATGTGGGTGTTGGTTCAATAATTAATTTAAAATACAGGCAATTGCATGTAATTTATACAAAACATCAAAGCAATAAATTAATGTTAACATATTCGAGTAAACATGGATAGTTTATGTTATTTTAGATTAAATTATTTTATTTATATCCCTTCCTTCCTAAAACAAAAACAAGTAAAACTATCGAAATTTAAAAGTACACGAAATCAAGATAATACCCTATATCAATAATACATAGTAAATACATAGCCTTTAAATCAATGTTTAAAGAAATAGTAAAAGAGCAACATTATCGAATATTCTAAATTAAAGTAGACAAAATTAGTATTCTCCAGTAAAGAAACTGTTTAAAAATTATTTTATTGTATTTACCCCAGAGACGTTTTAACATAATGTTTATAATAAAATACGAAACCGTCATTGATCGAAATAAAAACTTATTTAACTGATTTTACAATCTTCTTAATTATGTCAATTATTATCTCCGTATTTAACACCAGGTCAAAGGAATCACTCCGTTTAACCTAGAAGACACAATTAATAGTTAATGTAAAATATCAGTACTAAAAAACAAAATTCCACAATTTCCTTATAGATTTCTTATTAATTTTAATAAATACAGTTACAGATTGTGGTTAATGATAGCTAAGAGTTTTTCAAAGTAATCAAATATCCATAGCACCAGACTAAGACAAAATATACCGGGTTGTCATAATTTGTTGAAATTTAAGTCCGAGTTATGTAATGGAAAATTATATCCAGAATGTGTATTATCAATTGTATTTAAATCAGCATGTTTAAATAATTTTAGTTCATATAAAAAGCTCCTGTACTTTTATGTACGAGTATTTAGAGTTTTCAAAAATATAATAATAAACAAATTAATATTAATATTATTATTATTTCATCGAGGTTTCTTTACTTTATATATTTCACGTTGAAAAAAAGAAGAAGAAAAGTTAGTAATAGACAAATAGTTGTACATTATTTTTGTATATATATAAAGTACTTATCACTTGACTTAATACAGAAGTTATAACATTTGAGTTATACGATAGTAGACGGAGACAATTGCTTCCACTAAACGTCATCACCAGCTGTTGAAAATGATAAAGTATTATGTCAAAAGATGTTTCTATGTTATTGTTTAAAACATGGATTGCTATGGTGTTACAAAGCATAAGTTCTAATTAGAATAAATGTGGAAGTACATAAGGGATGTAATATAATATAAAAAAAGTTTTCACAGACTTATTAAGTAAATATTCATATTAAGGTACATAAAAACATATTTTTACAATCAAAGTACACCTAAGGAAGAAAACGAAAGCTGTAACATTTCGTTAAATACCTCTATCCATAGAATAATTTAGATACCATAGTTTAGAAAAAGAACGATAAGTCGTATTATATTCTCCTTCATAAAAACTTGCGTACAATAATCGTTCTTGATAGCAACAAAATCAACTTTATCTGTTACTATATCATAACTAACATAGCGTTTGATTATGTTAAAAGTATTTGTGATGAGCATAATTTTATTGAAACATAAATTAAATAATTGAATAATTAATGTATGTAATGCATAGATTTTTAACACACACCCCCACTCCCACCCCCACACCTACCCACACCCACACACATATACAAACAAAAACGCAAATAAACGCACACACACACGCGCACACACATACACACACACACACACACACACACACACACCTACACACACACACACACACACATATATTATATATATATATATATATATATATATATATATATATATATATATATATATATATATATATATATATATATATATATATATATATATATATATATAAACATACACTCATTCACTCACTCACATAAAACCAACTCATAAATTTCATCATTGTTGGATCTATTTTGGCATTTCTTAAGTGAGAGCATTGGTTAAATGAATAATATATAAACTTAAAAATATATTAAACAACGTCCAAAGGGTTTAAAAAAGAAATTTTTATGAGTTTAACAATATTATCGTTGGAATAATAACTCAACAAATGAGTGCTTTTAATATCTAATGTGAATACAGTAGATTAATAAATATTCACATTATGGAAATAATAACAGTGTTAACAGTGGATGAAGGACATGTAACCGCAGTCTGCCAGATTCAATAATACAACCGTACCTGTCCATTGTTGTGACATTCCTGTTGATTAATAAACAGAAAGACACTTGTAGAGAAAAATTCAATATTCCAAGTTTTCGAAGATAAAACATTGAATGTGAACAACCATCTTTCACACGATGATCGCAGCTCAGCTACATGTACATGTATATACCAGGTGGTTAAAAAGAAACTACCACCCACTCTTTTTAAAGTATTTAAGATATTTGATTTCCATTTGCGGCAATATGTTTAGTTGAAATATAATATTGGAATTACATTACTAAATTTTTTAAATCGCACTCATATTTTTGTGATAACATAGTAAACTTTGCTGTGAGAGAAAAAAAAATTATAATATATACATTCTGACCACCCAAAAGAGTTATCTTATTTATAAAGGTAGATTGGTACAGTAAATGTACTTGTATATTAATAACAGCGTATCAATTTACCTCACAATAACTGTTTAATATTTTTATATTGTTCATCCGTTACATAAGCACCATTTGCTCTTTGAGCACCATTTGTTTTAAATATATGTAACTCAAATAGTCTTCATGAACCACTAGTATACTATTTGCTTCTTCTAAATTGGGTACTTTAGTTATTTCAATTGAGAAATAATAGGCAATTAAATGTTATTATGTTTTGAAAATACGATGTCCCGGAACATTTCAAGTATTGTTTCTATTAAAATAGAATATTCTGTCCACCTTCTACACAAATATGTTTAACATAGATAAAACATACATACCATTCGATAATAAGGGATCAAAACTAAAATTATACTTTTATGGGACTTAAATCGGCACAGCATTGTCAACATGATGGCGTCTACAATTAAATATTTATCTTAATTGATATTTAACAAATTGAATGATCTAGAAAAATATAATCAGTAGTTATTGTTAAATGAAGAAATTTTGCCGATTTCCTTTCATAATATTCGTCATTAAAATCTGGGAATTGTGAGCTGTCTAACTTATATTCCGTCTTTATATTTAAATATCTGCATCCCAGGAAGAAATTATTGTACACATTTTCTGAACAACACTTTAAATACAAAGTTGTAAAATCATTAAATTAGTTTCCGTCAATGTTTTTGAGACAAGAGAATTTTACAGCAACAAAGTTTACATTTGAGATTTACTTTTCTTTGTGATAATACAGACTTTGTCAAAGCTCCAATCACAGAGCATTTGTTACAAACAAACCTCCTGAACTCCTAAGGGAAATCACCCTGGCAAATGATTTTATTTCGTTATAGATTTAAAACGATTGGTATACATTCCTATAGGTTGTTCAATTTCGTTACTAAACAAAATGTAGAGGTCTCCATGAATTCAATAAAATATCATTGCGTTTTAATTCAGCCTCGTTCAAACAGTAAGTAGCAAGTAAAAAAGTTCAGATTTATTATGCAAATATATAGTATATTTTTGTGTCACTACGTCTCACAATAAGTTTCATTTGTTGCTTAACTTTACAACGGTTCGGGTAAAGAAGCTGTAAACAGCTCAAAAGTAACAGTACATTAAAATTTACATGTGTAATTAGTTTAGCGAGTTAGAAGCTGTAACTGAATATTCTAAACAGTTCTCCGCAATGTTTTCAGTGAACAAACGGACATGTATTTGTGTATATTTAATTCTATTTATTAGTTTTTTGCCCATAAGAAAAATAGTGTTATACACAAGTTTTACCCATACACTTCTGATCATCTTCACCATGTAGTTTTGTTTTTGTTTTTAAATATAAAAAACATTATACAGCATCAAATACATTCGAACTATTGTTGCATGACGTTTGTATACAAATAAACACGTAAATGAAAACCACGAGTTAAATGAGTGAATACTGCATTAATTATATTGCACTAAGGTAGGATTACAGTCATATCTTGGAACTTACGCTATTAAATATAGGTACATAAAATGTGAATTATTGATTTCATATATTATTGTGAACTAAAGAACAACAGTAATAGTCATACAATAAATATTTAAAATAAAAGATCATTGATCCAGAAAATAAATAAATGACCTAAGCAATATTAAAAAGTACAAAGAACTAAAAAAAAAACAAAAAAAAACAATATAGTTATGAAAATATTTACTACAAGAAAATGTATTTCAATTTATTAGGCATACGTGTATATAAACATAACGTAACATTTTATAACACTTCTACTCAATGAAATAACGTCTACTCCTTCTACAAAAAACAACTTCATGTTTAAAATCTTATTATGGCACCCTAAACACTAATAATCTTCTCACAGCGTACTTAGCTTATTGAATATTTTTCTTATAATCTTTTTAGTTTAGAATTAAAAACACAATTTTCCAAATAAGTTAAAATTCGATTGAAGTAGCATATCCTAAATTCACCAAATCTAGTTTTATATTGATTTTCCTTACCTACGATTTGTTTGCATAATAATTAACCTGTCAATATGTACATATAAAGATATAAAGTATTTATATTTGAAAAATTATGGTTAGAGAAATTATTTTGGAATAATGACTAATTGGCACAACATATTCCGATTTCAAGAATTATTAAAAATACAAATGTGTTAATTCTAAACGAGGATATTATAACTTTTACTTGTTACTGTAACTATAAAGGTTTCAGCAATTGTTGATGCTCCAACCAATTAGTTATGTGGTAAAGCATCAAAATTTACAATGAGCATAACTTATTACACTATTTATGTGAGAAAGTAAATTCAGCTTGATGAAATAGGACAAATTAGGTTTGAAATTGATGAAGTTTACGTAAGGTGCAAATAGTTAAGGAGGAAGTGAAGGACGCGGTTAATTATAAAAACGTTGGTGAAAAGTTCAAGACTTTACTTTCAACAATACAATGTGCTGTAGCTATGGATTATAAAAACCTATAGTCAGGGAAATTTTTGTTTTAAAAGAGAACAAATAATTAGTAATTATTATGTTATTTAAATTATCCCTATGTAATTAATAAATTTGTGTGCCCCCATTATTATGTAATAACTTCAAATACTCTTTTTTCTAAGAACTCACTCAATAAATTTCCTTATTATTGATTTCGCACAATAAGAAGGTAACCTCATCACGATAGCAAGGATCACATCTAAAAAAGATACTGAAATAAAATGAAAGAATAAAATCTAAACGTACTTCAAAATAGATCGTCTTGTGGAAAAAAATTTCCACATACCTATGAAGTTATGACAACTATAAACAAATTTAGTTATTAAATCTATTTGAGGCTCGCTTATATTTTTAACAATATAACATTGTAAAACTATATAGAAGTATTAGTTCATACTTTCTGAACACAGAGTTTGTTTGAGTGTAAATAATTTAACTTTTGCTTTGCCCACTTTTAATACACAATTGCTTTAATTAAAGCTCATGATTGTGTATTTTTGGATCGATGTTTGATCTTGACTTTTGTAGCTAAGTTCAAAAATACACTGACTCTTAACGTAATTGTTTTTTTATTATTCACAAAGATAATATGTCCTTTTCTTTAAGTGCACAGTAAAAATATTACTACCTGCCGCCATCAGTTTATTTTAAGTTCAAATTATTCCTTAAAGAACTCCCAAATGAGCCATAGGAGGAAAATAAAATTTAAATTAGTCACAAAAAAGTAATGATGATAATTAAATGAATTCTTCAAAATGTTTTCATTAATATTTTCCTTAGTAACATAATACTACTTCCTTACTTACAGAAACAATACAATGCACTTAAAATTTAACAAAATTTATTTTAAAATAGAGGACCTGTGTTTCATTAAAATTTAATGTAAAAATGAGTGCGAAATTTATGTGTAAATGTATGATAAAGATGAATATTTATTTCTAAAAACGACGTAGGCCTAAAAACTATCCTATATACTAGTGGTTAAAAACAAATAATGATGATTTAAAATTAACATAATTTTTTTTATGATACTGTTCATTCATATAAAGGGATAAAGATCTAAATATAAATCTAGAATATTCATCTGTGACTTAGCTCCTAGAATAATAATTTTAACTCATATATCTGTTTCCCAGTATTATAAAATATTTATTTGTTTTGTTTTAGTTATTATTAATTTGGGGGTATGCATTTGTAGACGTGAGGGTTTACAACAATATAACAAAAGTTAGAAATTTTTGTTTATTAATAGATTTTCGACATAAAAATGAAGACACGGCAACATGATATGTCTTTAGTCAATATGATTGCCAAAACAAAACAAAACATAAATATTTAAATAAAAAAATTAATAAATAAGCTAACAATTTCATTTTTAACAACAAAATATTTTTCTTCGACTTAAAAAAAACATTCCCAATGCCCATTTGATATTTAAGAACACACACCCAAATATTGCAACATCCTTATACCTATGATTTTTATGTAGTATATAATTTAGCATTCAACTTCGGTTTATAATGGGTCATATGTATGTTGAACTGCGAAAATTTAACATTAGTTTAGACTAATATTTATATACCCTTAACTTAAAGTAAAAGATTACCATTACTTTTTAAAATACTATAACCGGTATATTTTTTTGGAGATATCAAGAAAACGTTTGTTTATTAAGGAAATGATTAAGTATATGGAGGAATGAAAGAGAGTTATTGCAATTTTTCGATTCTATCTAGCTACTAAAAATTCCGTTGAATCTAATTTATATATTTTTTATCAATGAGGAAGAAAAGATCTAGATAATATTATTTTTGTTTCCAAAAAACCTGTGAAAATCAACAAAATAAATTCTTAAAACAAATTATGTATTGCTACTTCAGTTTTTCGATTTTTGACCCAATTTTAGTCTCACACACTTTCGGTATTTAAACAATTTATGATCGTCTATAGCAGCCTTCGTGTCTGGATGTATGTAAAAACGTCATTTATACCATTTCTTTTTATTCCGTTTTATTCGTGTGTCACTAAAATGTATAGCTTGATATGGGACTTAAATTGTAAATTGTATTAAATAATTCTAATATATATATATATATATATATATATATATATATATATATATATATATATTAGAATATTTATATTGAAGGTTATGCTGGATTAAGTCTATATATTTCATTTAAATATTATGGAATATTATTATATATAAAAAAAAAAGAAATATTATTTCATTCATTTATTTTAAAATCGCTATCCAAACAATAATTATTTTCTCTTCTAGTTTGTTGGTATGTTAAAAAGTCATTTATAAACCAATTTATGACCTGCATTAGGTATAATCAAATATCAATGATTGGATAATGGGCGACCTTTTTTGGTTTATAAAACAAAAATTTTACAAGGCCATTATGTTAAAATAAACATTAAGTTGACAAAATGTATAATTATAATTCAGCCTAATTGTAGAGATATGAGGAGATAAAATTGTTTTGCAATCGAGGTACACATAAACATTTTGATAAACAATAAGAATAAAACATACCAAACGTAAGATCAACTGCTCAGTTGAAATAGCTTTAGTTTGACAAAGTAATGAAGTATCACCAATAAATAATTACATCGTCATGATTTTACGTATGAAGTAAATACGTCAAAAAAAATATAATGAATATATCTTATAAAAAGTTTATATCTCCCACTATTGCAGTGGAATGGAAATCATGTGTTAGCATATGTTACATGTGTAGCTTTGAGCAATCTGAAATAAATTTTCCCCTGACTGGCTATTCACGTCTTTTACTCTTTTTATACTTTAGTAATGAATAGACTTTGATATAGACATAAATATATAAAAGTATGTGAATGGGTATTATTATGATTACGAAAACCTTTGATTCATAAAATATATTACTTATAAATTTTATGACTCTCACATTATATAGTTGTCTTTTATACAATATGTTCTCCAACAAATATATTGAAATATAATATGGTCTGCACACTAAAGAGAGATTTTTAAAAGACCGTACAAAACTAATTAATAATAATAAAAATACAAATATATTCAATGTTTCCACACTTAACTTTCATCACCTTAAAATAGAAAAAGCATTAATAAAAAGTGAGTACACATAATTAAAAAAAAAAAAAAAAACTAAAGTAAGATGACGTCGGTACAGGCGTACACATTTTTACAGCCGAGAAGAAAGTATGATTCCTACACTGTCATTGAGATATGGTGAAGATGCTGTAGGCTATGTTCCACGCCCATAAGCATTCAGTAAATTAAAAGTGATGGTTCTCTTAACATCATGCGTACTCTGTTAAATCGTTTAAACAAATAAATTTATTAGATTATTGTTTCTTACTGCTCACAGTCCTTCATTAACCAAAATATTAGTACTTACGACCAGGCGCGTCGTGATTTAATCAACGTGATAACAATCATCGACCAGTACCGGATGTCTGTGTGAATAAAAAGTTAGTTGAAAAATTTAAAGAGACTTCATCGATAATGAAGTCTGGGAGCCCAAAACAGTGATTTCTCCTGAAATCATGGATAATTTAAGACATGACAGCGTCTTTTAAAACATCGTCACTGAGGTCACTGGCATAAACACCACATTTAGGTTTTACAACAGAACAGTTAGACGGATTTTATACAATAATCTACATGGTCATCATTACAAAATTACAGTTAAAATTAGTTATAGTTTAGTTATTGTAGCTCATGTATCACTGAGCGACTTTGTCGTTGAAACACGTTTCATTAGGAAAACGTAATTTTTGTGAGATCATATGTTCGAGTTTTTTTTCTATCTAATATTATCCACAAGTCAAGCTCAATAATTATTTATATATCACCTTCTTTAATTGTAATCTCCATGTTTAATGTGAAAATTGTGTAAATATAATATAAAGGTTACTAGTAAACATTTACTTAAAATACAAACAAAGTATATAAACAGTTAAATTGGATTCTATACGGGAAAACTCAGTAGTTGTAATTCCTTCTACTTTAATCAAATTATATATGTGTATGAGTAAACGTAAATCGACAAGGAAATCAAATAATCCGTCACATCCATGTATCTAGGTAATGCAAATACTAACTTCACAGAAAAGAAAAATAATACGAGGCAACAAGGAAGGTTATGTATATTAATTAAATATTTAATCATACAGAAATGGCGTATTTATGAATAAATAGGAAATTTAAAATAAACATAAAAACATTTAATGAAATATAACCTATTTCGGTATAATTTTATTTATTTCGGTATAATTTTATTTTCCATTAATTGAGTTATACGTATACAATTGTTTTTTTAAATACGTCAAAATTTATTTTAATGATGACCAATTTATGTAACAACCTACTATTTATTTTAAAAATTGAATTATTATTCTCGGCTATAGCTTGTTTTCTTTGTCTTGCCGTTTATTTTACCATATAAAATTTATGTTTTAAGAAACTCCATTAATTAGAGAAGAAAATATTTCGTGAATAAATTAGGTATTCAACATACACGCCAAGTAGTAATATTCAGTTTTAGTGGTGTAATTGTCTGGAAGCTGTTTTTCACGAATTTTATACTTAACACAACGGAACATATAATTTACTTGTTAATTTTTCTTTTGTTTGTTAAAAATATCTTTAATTGGAGTTTTCCTTACACATTTATCCTACATACAAGTACATTTCAAATGTGCTTCAATAAAACCGATTAAATAAATTTTTCAAAGGGCTTATTCCTTTAAATAACATATTTATAATATGTTACAATTTTAAAATATTGTTTCTATTTATACATGCACAATATGTTTGTCTTATTCTATCCACGAGTCTATAAGGTCATAAAATTCTTGACAATGAAAAAAATCGCGAGTATACAACATGTTTGTACCATTCTCTCATGAGACTATAACTTTATAAACGAATTTTAATCCTAAAAAAAAGAAAAATTATTGATAAATTCACTTTGTACAATATGTTTCTCCAATAGTTTCCATGAGAATACTTTTATAAACAAATCTTGAGGCTAAAGAGAGAATAATAAAAGTTTTAATTTAACAATAAGTTTTTCCCATAATATCCATGAAACCATGTATTGAGATCAAAATTTTAACAATAAAACAAAGGACGAAAAAATCACTATATTACTGTGGTTTGCACCATTATATCTATGTGATCATAAATAAACCTTGACACTAAAAAAAATAATGATACAATCGTATTTTTACCAAATGTACGTCCCATTGTCACCATGAAATCATATGTTCATAAACTAATATTAACACTAGAAAAAAAATAGTCGAAGCCATTTGGTACAATTTACATTGCGATTTTATACATACCTTTTATACATGTTAATGATGTGGGCGAAGAGAAAAATTTAAATATATTTTCAGATTATGGGTAATGTATATAGTTGTAGGAAAATACAAAGATTGAATTGTCTTTATTGGGGAAGATGATGGGGACTTATTTGAATAGTTTTATTGGACTATCAACGTCATACATAACCAACAAATCATATATATATATATATATATATATATATATATATAGTTTTATAAATACTTAAGTGAAAACTTCTTTCCGGAATTCTTTATATTACATCTATGTTTTGGGACAAACTTTCCGATCACTTAATGTGTAAATTCCAATTGTATCCAATGAAGTTGTAATACAACATTTTATGAGTTGAAATAGAATTGATGTTGCTTGGCAGTCTGATAAGGAACCCTAATTTTCTATAAACCTTATTTATTACGTTGCACGTATGAGGTCCTAAGGAATATTTATCTTATAAGGAAGTAACTCAGTTTTATTGCAAATAAAATCTAAACGTGCTTAAAAATAAATTATTTTTGAAAAAAGTATTTCCTTGGTCCAATACAGTTTAGGGGACATTTAGAAAACTTTTAGTTTTTAAATCATTTTGTTGCTGAGTTATATTTTAAAAATTATTACTTTATAAAATTACATAGGTGAATGTGTTCACACTTTGTGATTTGATTGCATGTATATAATTTGACTTTTGCTGCGCCCACTTGTAATACACATATTACTTTATTTAATGTGTGATTATTGAATCTATGTTTGATCTTGACTTTTGTAGTTAGTTTAATAAATTATAGGTTATGTTAATGAATTATATCTACTAACACTTAAAGATGTTTATTTAATTATATATTTATATTTAATGACATTTAAAGTAACATATAAAACTAACATATTAACCTATTAAAAAATTAAAACTAAAAGAAGAAGGAAAATTATTGATAAACTTATGTAGAACAAAAACTCAAACACAAGATCTCACAACAAATACGTTTATTCAATCAAACGCGTTTCAACGACAAAATCGCCATATACTCAGTGATTACATGAGCTACAGTAACAAAACTATAACTATATTATGAAACATATATATTCCTCCAGAAGGAACTATAAGAAAGTCAAAGAGAGTTTATATTTTACACCGATATATTAGTAATCTAATTTGACTTTTTAAAAGTTTTAATATTTTAATATATAGTTTTAGTTATTAATATATTAATAGTACCTATATTTAGTAGGTTATTACTGGACTGTTATAAATAACTGGATACATATAAATTAATATCTCCTTCACAAAATAATGACATGTTGATTATAGTATTTATTATTATTAACAAAAATTGTTGTTTTATACCTATATAAAGATAATATTATGTTTCTTCCATACATATGAAATGAATATACATGTATCTTTTACAATGACATGATATGAAGCGATATTTTTAACCGTCTGTTATGTAACCTTACATTTGGTGAAGTTGACCTTGCCAATAATACATAGAGTAGGTCAAAAGTTACATAAATGTAGAAGTACATGTACACAATATTTAGGAAGAAATTACATGACAACAGTCTCGTTTCCTTTTATAATATTAGGAAAACATTGCCTTTAATTTACCTTAACAAAAGTTAATTTAGCTGTTTAAGTGCAAATAAAAATTGTGTGAACACTTTATAAAAGGGAAGGGGTGAGAAAGAATAAATAACTATATAAATGTATTATATAGTATAAGAGGGGAAAACAAAGGCAATAGATAGCCCTCACGTCAATGTCCTTTTTCAATTATTTCCATTTACAGAATTCTGCAACTCACTCATTGTATAGCAATGTTAATTTGCTCTTTTATACAATTAAATACTGATGACGTTGCTACACTATCATTATTAAATTTTTGTGTCGTGCAGTACAATCATCATTGTAATATCATTTAATTAATGACCTTTGTCAAGAATGCTTTGGCAACAGTACAGTAAAATCAATGTTTAACTGACATTATCACAAACTTTAATCACAATTGTATTTAATTACTGACCAGCTAATTACTGATGAGGAAATTTGTGATCAAATAATTGTTCTGTTCCAGGAAAAACAAAACAAAAATAAAAAATATAATTGATCTTATATTGCACTAAAAAATCTTTTAAACATAATTAAAATTTCTTATAACTTATGTTTTTTAAATTTTTAATTATAATTGAAAAAATAATATAATAAACATAAAGAAATTGTTGGGTTTAGTATTTTTTTTTTTTTGTATTTAGTGTAATTGAAAACTAATTAAATATTTTTTGGCAAATGACTTTTCTAAGATAATGCTTAGAATATTATTAGCAAAATAAGAAAAAAAAATCAATAGTCAGACTAATATAACATGAACATCAATATAATATATACTCTCTCAAAACTAATAAAGAAAAACCATTATTATTGTTGGTTAAAATATTTTATTTCAGAGTATTAATCACATAATGAGAATTGCAGTAAGATTAAGGTTACTTTGGGGGCGAAAATTCACAAATATTAATAATAAATATTCAAGAAGAGACAGTTTTGAGACAGTTTCAAACTACAGTTATAGTTTATACCGATCGTACAAGTTACCAGAGCAATTTTATATCAGCTTTGTCCAATATGATACATTTCATTGATTTGTAAACACTAAACTTTTATTACCTTATTTATTACGTTATATATATATATATATATATATATATATATATATAGAAATGTTAATTATATATATATATATTTGAAAGAAATATATACTTTAAATATATAAATTATGAAACAAATATTTTCCATATAATTTATTTGAAATATTCAATAGTATTTCCTACTATGATTATACTGATTACAGAATTCTGGATTTATATTATGTAAATGAAATTCATGTATATTATATCTAAAGTTAAACTACAATGTTGATAATTTCAAATTATAAGAATATTTATTATTATTATATAAATTATTTTATTAAATTATTATTATTATATATTTATTATTAAACGTATTGAATATAATTTTCAAACAACTAATTAAAATTAGTGATTACAAATATTGGTTCCTGTAATTTTGCAGTACTCGGTGCTATAAAAAATTATGAAAGTTTGGAATAATGCATACAAAACAATATTTATATGTATAATACACTTAAAATACTTCATTACTATCATATATCTGAAGTCTGTATATTTGATTCTAGTACATTTGCAGTTATTTAATATCAGACAATTGCTTATTAAAAATAATTTTGTATTTATAAATAATAAGATAAATTAAATAATAAATTTTATATATAGTTTTGAAATTTTATAATATAGTTTGGAAACAGAAAGTTTGTTCATTTTAGTATTTTCATTATGATATATAAGTATTATGAATAGTATATGTCAATTTATAAATCAATTAGAAACAATTCACCTGACATAATATAGAAGATGTAACACTTAGTGCTAGGCTAAGACAATTACTTCTACTAAATGTCGTTTGCATTCATACAAATTATAATGTATTATGTCAGTAGTAGCTTCCACACTGCTGTTTATTATGTGGAATGCAGAGGTGTGTGAGATTAATTGAGGTTTTTACTTTAGTTAATTAATAATTGGAGAATACTTAATGTACAAATTATTGAAATTTTTAAAGACAAATAATATGTTCAAATATCTGACTTGACAAACGCAAAACGCTCACCATAATCGAATACTTTCGAACAGTGCTGTGAATTAATTATTTTATTATGAAACATATTAATAGTGTACGACATTTAAACTACCTGCAGTTTTGACACGATTCATCAAAACATTATTAAAAATTTTAACACGTATAAATAATTCAATGACAAAAATTTCAACAAATTTTTCACAATTAGAATCAATGACTTTAGTGTGAATATCACCAACTTCTTTTGGACAGTCGGAAGCTCCTGCTTTCTGGAGATTGCGTACACTTTGGCCGAACCACGTCAGGATGGGCCAAAGAACTCAATTTTGTACGATAATAAATACACTCAACCCAAGTTTAGAGGTAAATGTTAAGTTTTAATTTCATTTGCTGAATTTTACATAGGATAAAACCTTCTCGAAAAATTTTTAACAGTTTAGTTTAACGCTTTACAAGTGTCGAAAAACATGCCGGTTGAATTTAGACGTTATAAGGCCGTAATAGGACTGATCTCGTTCCTTCCCTCAGTGTTCTGCTTTACCCGGTTCTCGGGACAGGCTCTCGAAGCAGACTGTTCTTTCAACCATTCCACTTGTCATCTCTCCCCCCCCTTCACCGCGATCTCACGTCGCTCAGCAAAATCATCAATGCCAATTGTTATTTTATAATTTAGAATCCCTCTTAGAAATGTCTTCATTTATTCATCTTATTATTTAGTGGGCTCCATTCCTGGGCCACGTTAATGCATGCATTTTTATTTTGTTACCTTGTGCTCTTGACAAATTATGACATGCGTTTAAGCATATATGATTAGTGAAAATGGACTATTCGTTATAGGTCATAAAGCTACGAGCACAATTTTAGAAGGATGAACCTCATAGCAACGTTATATAAAACAAGGGAACTTTTACAATGAAGTTACGTTTTCTGTAAAATGAAACTTTTAGTATCAGCTCTGATAAAAATAATCACTCGCTCTAACAGAACAAAAATAATATAAAATGAGACTTCATAATATACAAAAGTTAAAAACGCACGTATATTGTAGAAAAGGCCCTTTAAAAACTTGTATGTGTAACTGAATTGTGAATTAAATTTCCTAAAACATTCACTCATTACTACTAAAACCTGTATCAACATAAAAACTATCATAAAACTACTCTACGAATATAATATTATATCAAAATGTAATGATAGTATCGTTACACAAGAAATATATTCTATCCAAGTGTGATGAGTTAGGCATGTTTAAGTTGAGAACACTGCTATGGGATTTAGTTGGTACTCTGATATACTAACTAATGTCAATGAATCTACCAACTAAACTTTACCAAACTCTGAGTAGTGGGGTAGACAACGAAAGTAGGTCACATTAGTGTTCTCATCCCAGAAACCATGGTCGGCTAGACCAAATAAATTATAGAATTTACACAAAAAGAAATATTGTGTTTTATTTGTTATTTGTTTTATTACATAATAAGTATGTAATACATAATATTTTAGAAGTTTAAAATTTCTAGTTTTTTAACCAAAAAGATAAGTCGGTAACTTTAAAACTTGATGTACATTATTACAATATTTTAATCTTAAAACAGTAAATTATTATCCACTCAACCTGCAGCCCCTTCGTATGTCTGAGTGGATAATAATATTAATGTCGTTTGTGACGAAGTAATTAATATAGTTGCTCGAAAATTGCAGCAGAAGAAAAGTCAAGTAACAAGTGTAGACTCTATACAGGGAAACGACTGGGATGTAACGGTTGTTGGAGAATTGGCGCGTACAGCCAAAGATCCTGGGTTCGATTCTCAGTCTAGGTTGTATATTTTTCACTTGAAATAATATTATTTAAATAAATCAATCACACACTTTAAAGGATAATAACATGTGTTACGTTTAACGTAATAACACAAAGTAAAGTCTTTCAATGAGTAAATATATAAACGTTTATTCAAATTGTATGAACCTACTCTTCCTTTAATTGTCAGTCATTCTATAAAAAAAAAAAAAGTTTCGTACATCTGGTGGTTGTACATCTGAAAGAATTGTAGCAAATTATTGTGAAATATTATTTCGTTAGTTTTGGGGAAGCGACATTCTGCTGTAAAGCGATACATATTTTGTAACACTCAAGTAAATATTGACTCTTACACTATCTCACCATATTTATTATTTTAAGATATGTGTTACATAATTGGCTTGAATTTGTTAAGCATATTGTTTTCATTTTTTTATTTCAAATAGTGTCGTACTAATTATACCCACATTTCATATAGAGAGGGTTTAAAGATGGATGGGGTGAGATAGTGATTACGAAAATAACACAACTGATAAAAAAATAAGAAAGAAGACATAGAGGCAACGTGATACCAGTGGGGTTAGCTTGAAAGGACGAACAACTAATGATAGGGAAAGGGGAAAAGACCTAAATATGTATATATGCAATATATAAATGCATTGAAAGCAAATACAAAGTTATAAGCTTCTTACATATCCCTATAAGTATACGTACGTATCATAAGGAACTTAATATAAATATAAGTATCATTTAAAGTGTATCATAATGTACAATATAAGTTGAGAGATAAACTACTTGAAAAAAATGTAACATTATCCATTGTGTAGAAACTTTACGTACTACTGCATTGCAAATTTTAACTTTCATGAATTTCACAGCAAATTCAGTAAAAAACCCATATATATATATATATATATATATATATATATATATATATATATATATGTGTACAATAATGTAGAGGAAATTACACCAATGCTGTGGCATTATATTACTTATTATAAATACGTATATGTATATTTTCTGAAATTAGTCTTACACAGGCAAACATAGGCAAGATTAGATATTCACATTACCATAAAATAACGTAAATTTTTGTAGATCTGTATTAAAAATATTACAACTTATATATTATGTGTTATTATTATAAAAGGAAGTGGGATTTACCTCTTTAACACTTCAGCTTATAAGACTCTTTATGTCATTTACTTCATAAATTTTCTTAACTAGCTTATGTATTTTCCCTTGGTGAAGGCTACAATTTCTCCTAGCTTGGTCGCTTGCTGATTCAAACTCCGCATCTGGGCCGAAGATCAGGTGTCTTCTACTTCCTAATGCTTCAGATTTTCTATGTATATGTTCGAGAATTCTAGGTGCTGATTACATAATCTGAATTGAAGTTACCTTTTTTAAATAATCTCATGGAGTTAACATGCTTCTAGAAAGTATCATGACCTGATATAAAGCTTAAGATTTCCCAGACATTTTAGACTATTTTGCTACGGCTTTAGTTATTCCGCATACAAGTTCTGGGCCAATAAAGGATTTCTTGGTCCTATTTTGTGTAGTATATCTGCCTTTTTATTTCCTTCGTATCTTCTGTGACCTGGTTTTCATCTAAGTTTTACTTGGTTTTGGGTCAAAAGCTTGGTTAAGGCTCCGTGACAATCCCACACTAGTGATGAATATTGTTCCTGTGAGTTTACACACTTCATAGCACCCTGATTCAGGCTGTAAGACCTGATAATTATAAGCTCATTGGTATATCCTTTAGCTAGGCACAGTTGTGCGCACTCCAGTATTTGCATGACTTCTACTTGGATTACAGTTGTATATTAACCCAAAGCTATACTTATATTTTTCTTGGTTGTTTTACCATATATTCCCACAACTGCACTGAAGCCTGTCGAGTTCCGTCAGTAAAGTATTCTATATTATTCTGTATTGGAGATCAGTATCTGTCAATATTCTTTACCTTTTGGTTGATAATTTCAAACTGTATAGTTCATGAGGTTTTTTCACTGATTTAATTACTTCTCATTTTATGTACTTAATTATAGTTCTCCACCACACTAGGGTGCCATACTGGGTCTGAGGTTTAATTAACTTATTATATTATGTAACTGCTAGGAAGTTTATTGTTTCACGCTACAAATATCTTCATATGTTACACAATAGTGCTACTAATATCTTTTAATATCTTTTACATAGATGTTAACATGTTTTTAAAGTAAAACAACGTCAATAATTTATGGATTGGCGATATTACTTCTCTATATTTATAACTGATACTATTAAATGAACGTAACAAAATGCTATGTCAGATAGACAATTAAGTCTTTTTTTTTAACATGAAAACGTAAATAAATGTTATTTTATATACGTATATTTTTATAATTACAAGATGTATAAGTCAATGAAACCCAAAATTCATTTTTAATATTGAAAATTTGGATATTGAAAATACTTTTTGATCTTATTTATCATAACGAAATATGAGTCCTATCTTTTTAAAACTATTATGAATACTTCCTATATGCAATTTGTATTTACTTGTACTATTTAAATGCATATTTATATTTTTGTAATCGAAATTGAAGAATTATTTATAAAAATTCAAAATTAAAATAACACCTGGGAAGCAATTACTTAACAGATTTCCAATGGATATAACTTACAAATTTTGACCAACACTTAATCAACGCAATTAAACAACTTTTAACACGAGACCAAATCATAAAGACATGGAATTTTATAAAATATGTAGTGTTTTTTTACTTAGAACCTAATATATGGAAAAGCTATGGTTCACGTAAAATTGAAAATTATGACCGAAATATCTGTTTCTTAACTGCGGCTAGAAGAAAAACATCGTATGGAGACATGTAGCCAAATAATTTCATTGAAACGAAACTACTCCTTACAGATGTATAGATGTACGCAATCTATTTAGGCTATACGTATTTTTGAGACTTTACAATGATAATAAAAAAATGTAATATGATTTATTTGAAAATAATATGTATTACGTAATTATATAGCTTAGTCAATGTCCTTTTATTGTTTGTATCTGTATAGCATAGAAGAGACTATATTGATGTTTTTGGTTTTGCGTTTTTTCAATTAAAACCTTCACAGAGGAGATTGTATAGGATCAATAAGAAACTCGTTAACTTTTTGTCTGATCCGAGATACGTGAGTAAAATGGTTTTAACATAATATTTTTGACAATGTAATTCTCTCATGTTTAATCCCATCTTTCGGTAACCAAATGTAATATAATTAAATGAGATGTCTCCTTCACAAATAATATTGTCTGTATATGAATATTTAAATCAAGTAGTAGAAAAAAGTTTATAAACACTAAACAAAAAAAAAATCATAATGATTATAATGAATATAATAATTAGTTGTACTTTTAAAAACACGTGTTATGTTATAACGTTTCACAATTACAACTATTACTGTATATAGGTTGGCACTGTGGTGAACTTTACAATTATTGTAAACAATAAATCCATTACCACAAGTTATTGTGTTACTGGTTAGATATTCCCTTTACTGTCTAATGATAAATGCATTTTCGTATCTGTGTTGACATAGTTTTTGATTTTTTTGCTTAAGATGTCTTATATGAATAAACAAAGATATATACACACACACATATATATAATACTTCATCAAGTGGTTTCCAGTTTTTAAGTATTTTTAAGAATAATTTTACACTAGTAAAAATATTTCATATTATGATAAAAAATATAATGATTCATGGATTATGCTATTTCAAAAGTGATTTATTAAAACCCATAAGAAACAAGTTAACACTTGGTTTATTGTCAATTATTGCCGATATTAATGACGAAAATAAAAATTCAAGTTATGATAAAATGTGATACATTTATGGCTTTGTTTTCGTAATGAGAACAAAATACCTTATTCATAACTGGCATAAAAACAAACAATGGATTCACTATAGGATGAAATAATTGTAACATATTAAATTGTGTCCGATGAACCATATGTTTCAATAATATAAATTAATTTAGCAGTACGTGTTATTTAATATTATTTTTAAAGATTATTTTATTACGGTGTAAGTATTTAATAAAGTGTATCTTGAGTTGAATTTTTATTTTCGTAATTAATATTAAATTTTTAGTTGAATATGTTACGTACCCAATATCAGGTCATCAAATATTAGTTTTTACCAATATGTCATAAAATGTAGTGTTCTGAGATAAATGAAATATTCCGAGATAAATAAACAATATTACAATTTATTTTTATTAGAACTAACACAGGTTATCTTGTCTTACTGTGTCTAATATTACTGGTTGAACTACCTAACAAACTTCAAAGTGCAGTAATATGTTTCTAATTTAAAAACTGTTATTGTAGAACATAAATCTTCAGTGTCTACTTCAACAGTCCAATAAATATTTTACCTAATAAGTCTTATTTGGAGGGTGAATAAAAGGTCTATTATATTTTAATTATAGGCAGTGGTCCTATTACTTCATTTCAGTATATAAACATAGCAGAAAGCTTATGTCTTTATCCATACTTAATAATAATTTTATTTGTTACTGAATAAAATATATTTTAAAATGTATGAAATCCAGACACAATAAAATTTAAACAATTTCAAAAACTAAATAACGAATGTGACCATCTATAGGCCTATATAATACTGCTCGTTATGTTATCACGTTTTATATTTAATACATTAAATTCCTTTTTAACTAACGCCACTAACAAACAAAAGTAGCAAATTTGAAATTGTTGGTTTCATCCAGTAGTGAAAAAATATCTTATATATAATATCTTCCATACATAGACTGGTAGGAAAATATACACACAAAGTAGACCTTCTTACGTCGTAAATGATATAAACGAAATTTTACAATTCGGAAATCCTTGAAACACAAGTTCAGTCATTTCTAGCCGTTCCTTGAAAATACCACGAACAATGTTCAAAACTTAAGTGATAATTAATAGAGTTAACCTGCCTTTTAAATCCACAATAATTTGACTATACAATTTTCAAATTTTGTAAGTAGGTATAAAGTTTTCGGACTGGAATTACATGAAGTTGATTATTAACTGTTATTGTATGTATATGCAATAAATGTGGTTGAAGCAAATAAGTTCAGGATCATTATATTTGAATCGTATTTCCTTCCTTATATATGATATATATATATATATATATATATATATAAGGCTATATAATAAGGCTATATAAGAAGAAAATATAGGCCCACCATTCTTTATTGTAATATTAGAGTTAGATCGGAAGTTAAACAGAAACCAAACTAAATCTCTCCACTAGTTCCATTCTTGCGGTGGAGGCTTTCAAATAAAACTTGGTCTGTTAAAAGGTTTCCTATGTTTGAATAGTTTGCCGTTACAACTTTGAAACCGATTTAGGAATTTAAACAGAGACATTGAAATTGTATAATACTTGTTCTTTACTTTGCACAAGAGAAGTTCGGCTTTGTTTTGAAAATAATAAACAAAAGATCAGTTAAGTGATTGCATAATAATTGAACATTACGTGTCCTGATTTTTCAAAGAAGGCGAAACATAATAATGTACCAGTAATGTGATATAAAACCTATTATTTTAAGATTGTGAATACTTTATTTACTTGTTTATTTAACAAAAATAATTCTTTAACTAAAGTATAAAACTTCAAAATAAACCATCATCATCCTACACATATGATTATTCAAGGCTCCATTAATAAAAACTAATTAACTCTTTTACCATCAAATAAACCTCCATTTACAATAAAACATAAATATTGTAATAGTTAAATTTTACAACTTAGCTAGTTTTTATGCAATAAAGTTTAATAATACATTACAGGTTTATATAATAAAATACTATTTAAGATGCTCATTATTCTATTATTTTCGAAATTCTCTTATTTAATTTTTTTTTCTCGGAAAGGTTACAAAATTATTAATGTTAAAATATCCATATTGTTATGAAATAGGGCTGCATTGAATAAATATCTTTTAATTTACAAAGACGGCAACAATGGTTCATTTTTAAATTTTAGTTGATTATTAGCAGACATTTTTCAAATGACCAGAGTGGTTTGATTTCAATAACTTTAGTTGATGGGTGGGGGGAAAGCGAGTTCATTTTTTTACACCATTTAATTTATATTAATAGACCACAAGGAACTCATGGGATTTAACGATAACAATTCCCGTATATTTACACAACTAGTCTGTTAATTATTTTCATTATTATTCGAATTATTACCAACATCTGAAAAAAAAAATGGCGAGGTGTCTACAACTTTAACCATCTCTAGTTATCAAAGTTAAATGTGTGTTATAAAACATACATAACTTAGAATAATTAAGGCTTTGGTAAAAAAATAACTTATTTTCCAAACTATTTAAATTTTACCGAAAAGAATGAAATCGTTATTGCTAAAGTTGAAGATTTTCTATATTAATAAAATCAGAATTTATAAGGAAGATTATTTCTAACAATAATAATACACCATTAGTGTTTTTACGTATAACTCTTGTTTGTGAGACTTTTTTAAAACATATTACGTTACAAAATAGTTACTGGTATAAAATACAAAAAAAGTTATAATAAATTGAAACAAGTAGTAAAATTGTATGAGACTATCAAAGCTATGTTATTTTCATTAGGAAATAAATTTGAATTTTGTAAACATATTGATGGTTAGACAAAAATACTTCAAGTAGTAAGAGAATTGAATTAGAGTATAGGTCAGATCGATAGCTCAAACACACTAGAATAGTACAATTTGTTGAAAAAATCAAGAAATTAATTAGGATCAAAACAGATTATTGCAGGAAGTAAAACAATTTCAAAATTTGTAACTCTCACATTTTATAAACTGTTTTATTGTTAGCCACACTTGCAGAGAAATAAGTTTAATGTTGTTAATATTAAATACAAATTATTTTAAATAGGTAAATTAAATATATTTCATCTACAATGTGATTAATCTCACCATTGGGTTTGAAACTCATATTATTATTATGATTTAAAATAATAATATTATATTTCACACTAGTTGAAAGCATCTAATCTCTTCAATTAAACACTGTTATTATCTAAGTTTTTTTAGATATTCACAATAGACATTGTCAAGTGAATAAATAATTGTTGACTAACCCTAATATCGCATTGTAATAATACAATCCCGCAGAGGCCAACATGTTAAATATATATATTACTTTCTCTAAATATTTAAATTTTATCAATAAGTACCTGATACTAATGAAATTGAAAAGAATTGGGCGTTCATGTGTAAGCTTTACGTAATTCCGATGTGTCTGGAAAAGTTCAGCATGTTATTGACAGCTAGGAACTCTTCCTTTCACACATGTGTTAGGATGGTGGTTACAAATGAATTTCCAAAAGTAATGATTTTTTATCATTAACTTTTAGTATTTTAATTCAGAACATATGTAAACATATTTTATTCTTCTCTTTTATGGTGGTAATACAAATTATATACAATTTACGACAACTGAAATATATAATACTGTAATGCAAATTAATTAATTGTGACAGTTACCGTGAGTGCTGAAAAGCATGATTTCAAGAGCAAAGTTTAAACGGAGACCAAAATTATTGTTCATCGATAGCAACAAACCTAATATTTTTGAGAAATTTAGCGATGAAAACTACATATAAATCTCCTAAATCATACAAACATACATTTACTTCCATATAGTATTATTTAACATGAATTACTTTTAGAGAAGAAGCTGATATATACCAAATAGAAACTATAGAGGTGAAAATGAATGGAATTCCATTATTATTTTTTCTCACCAAGAACGTTGATTTATGAATGATACACAAATTTGTAATAGCAGATAACGATTGAAAATTTATAGTAGTATTTTAAGGAATAAATTATTCACTACATTTTAAAGTAATGTAGACAATTGTGACAGAAAAATATAATGTTTTCATTGAATTTAGTCTTCTTTGTCAATTGCTATTAATCGTCCAAAAATATTACAGACAAATAAATAAAAATTTCAATTACTAAAATTATACCACTTCTTTCATCTCTTTCTTTCTTTTTTTAATTTTTTTTTTAGAAAAAGAGAAATTAAAAATTTCAAGTAATAATTTGCTTATGCAATAGAAAGGCTCATGGATGTACAGAACATTCTCTTTAAATTATTATAATAATAATCTTTTGGGGGGAAATTATCAAATTTAAATTCACGATGCAATTGTTTAGGCAGCAGGTGTTTAATCTATTGAAAATGAATAAACATTATTTTTAATTGATTGGACACTGACTATGTTTTATAAACCTTGATTAGCTTCCAATGGAGTTATTTTAAATCAATGTTTGTATATTGCGTATTTGGGTCTTGATTAAATAACATTCCTGTGTGAAGTTTCAAATTGATATACAATTTGTAATTGAATTTAAATTTTACATGTCACTCTTTACATACAAACATATTTTAGGGTCATTTATGTTGTACCTAAGCTACATATTTTAACATGCAAGTCCTGAACTTCTCCGTGTAAACATGTATGTTTTATATTTTAATTAAACGTTTATGATAATAATTTGATATTATTTTAAGCGTAAATATATAACGAGATTGTAGACTTGTACGTTCCGTCACAGAAAATGATGACGTCTTATGAAATAAAATGTAAAGGGAGAAGTGACTTGGTATGGAGTAAAACTTATAATTAAGTAAAATTCTTGACAAAAATGATTTCCCTTTGGATTTAAGAAGAGTTATAACTAATACACTCAAAAGAGAGCTCAGTCTAAATTTATTTTTCACTGAGATGAGATAAGAATTACGCCTGGGAGTAATATTCTTTATAATAAATGCTTAGAATGTCCCTGAATTGATAAGAAGAAAAAATTGACAAGATTAACCTGTGATGACAGATTCATAATGAATTTAATCTCTCTCTCTCTCCCTCTCTCTCTCTCTCTCTCTCTCTCTCTCTCTCTCTCTCTCTCTCTCTCTCTCTCTCTCTCTCTCTCTCTCTCACTCTCTCTCTCTCTCTCTCTCTCTCTCTCTCTCTCTCTCTTGACCAACTCTTGTTCTCTTCTAACCCTACCACTATTAGAGTATTGGGTTTTCTTATTTATGCCCTTTTCTCTTCTTTTTGTCAAGGACATGAGGACTGTGAGGTTGTTCACCTTTAAATACCAAAAGGAAAAACAATTGTATCTCTCCAAAACTATACATTTTTTTATTTCACTGAAAATGAAAGTCTATAACATTGAAATAAAATGTACGTTTGTTATCTTTCAGTTCAAGTTATGAAAATAAAGTTGAATAATTCTAAAATTTATATCTTCTTTTACATAATTGCTGAAGCTGTTAAAAACAAAGTAACATTACTTCACTTTGAATGTCGATTCTTAGCATATATATAATAATATATATAGCATAATAATATATAGCATAATTATATATATATATATATATATATATTTGTTGTTTTATATTTAAAAATAACAAATTTTGTGTAATTTCATACTGAAAGACTTGGCAGAATGGAGAGATGGCATGGAATGGATTACTGGAGGCGTAGCACAATCAACCAGCAGACTAGGGAGTGTTCCAGACTGTACCATTCAAGATATTGTCATGTTAATACGGATTGTCCAGAGATATATTGAGAATACAATATATCTTATAGCTGGGCGTAAATTTGATCTTAGAATCTATGTTTTAGTAACTTCGGTAATAATTTATATCTTCTAATCGTAAAATATTATTTATTCATTACTTTAATAAACACCATCTGTTAATGTTGTTTCTTTTGTGTCTTAAGGCAATATATACCATGAGGTGTTTTGCCATTCTTGAAAACACAAACGAAATCTGGTAAACTATAACTGTTGTCTGTTTGAAGTTATTTGTTAATGATGGAAGTTCAATTTTATTATTATACATTTTCCGGACATTTGCCATCATTTGTGTGTTAAAAATCAAAACACGACGTTTCGGGAATAAGAATCAATTGCCGTTATCAAGTCACTAAAAACTAAAGAAACATGAAACTAGAAACTAAGCCCATGTAAGAAGTAAAATTAAATAGGAATACCACCAACCTTAATACCTAAGCCTGCATCTCAGAGCTAAAACTGAGAAGTCAAAAAACACAATCACGGGAACACACAACTAACGTCAAATGACGTGTATTGATTTTTAACACACAAATGATGACAAATGTCCGAAAAATGTATAATAATAAAAGTATAACTGGTGTCATTTATTTAGTGGCTCTTCATACAAATTTATGTAAAAAAGAGTATTTTGCCATTTTAATAATTCATAACATAACCTGTTGATACTTCATAATTTGAACCTTGTAGTCTGTGGAAGTAAAACATTATGTTTACTGGGGAGGTGGGAGAAGACACAGTTAAAATCCACTAATAGTTTATTATTTCTTCATTATCAATATCAATTTTTAAAGAAAAATCTGTAAATGACTATGCAATTTTTTAATTAGTGGTGAATAAAAAAAACCATTCAGTAGATGTTACAGATGTTACTTAGTTACAATTTATAAATTAATAATTTAAACAAAAACATCTAATTTTACAGCACACATTTTTATTTTACGAAACTTTTCATTTCAATAATTTTTCAATGCCAATAAACTATTATTTATTGAATATAAGTATTTTTGAATGAGATATAATAAAATATTACATTAGCCAGTGTAGGTTCTCATTTCAACTTTGTGTTGTATTTCTTGAGTTGTGTAGCTCTGGTTTTTAGTTTTCTTGATCACATTTATATGTCGTCTTAGTATTTTGGCTGCTCAGGGCTAGCTGTAGCTCTGGGTTTCTTTCTTAGATTATTAGTTTTAGTTTTAACTGAAGACAGAGATGCCATACAAATAGAGTGATTTTTTTCAAGTGTTTTCATAAACAAATTTAAGAATGACATCTTCATTGTTTTACACTAGTGTAATTTTCAGTTACAATAGACTATTATGTAATTTATTTTTAAAGATCTCAAAAATAATTTTCATCTCTCAGACGAGCGAGTTGTTGTAAATCATCCAAAAATCCAGTTTGTAGTACAGTATGGAATTCCTTGTGGAGTATACAGAAGGCGGCAAATGTTAGCAACAGTTGGATAATTAACTTTAGTACCTGGCCTAATAAACGAGAAGTTGTTTTTTTTTATTAATTCAATATTACAACTGAGAATGTACCCATCTAGCATATTACACTTCATACTTTTTTTTGTAGATTATCGTTCCTGATGTACCAGGGTACAACCTCTATACATCTAAGCACTTTATTTTGAAACACTTGAATGATATTTACATTTGTCTTGCTAGTGCAGCCCCATAGCTGAATTCCGTAGATCCACACTGGTCTTAAGACCTGCTTATAAATCAATAGCTCGTTGTGTATTGACAGTTGTGATTGTCTTCCAAGCAGCCAATACATTTTCCTGAACTTCAAGTTTAGTTCTTGTTTTTTCTTTGAGACATTCTTTTTCCATTTGAGTTTTACATCCAGTGTCATTCCCAGGTACTTAGCCGAATGAGCATAGGGAACTGGAACAGAATTTATTAAAATTGGGACCCGATGATTGGACTTGCTGTTTGTGAAGTTAATAATGACTGACTTTGCTTCGTTAAGACTAATTCGCCAATTTTTGGTCCATTTACGCACCTCATCGGTGGCCCTCTGGAGCTTTGTTACTGCTTCCGCAGGTATTTTATCGGTTGCTAGAATCGCAGTATCATCTGCAAATGTACCAATTATTGATTCTTCTTTTGTAGGAAGGTCCCTTCACTGGGCCCAACACCCTGCCCTGTGCAACCCCTGCCAAAATTCTCTTCAGTCCACAGAGTATTCACCTTCGTACTTCACTCGAAAGTGTCTATCAGTTAAGTACGACTTCAGTATTGTGTAGTATTGCCTTGGTAAATCTCTTTGTAGTTTCCACATCAGTCCCTCATGCCAAACTCTGTCAAAGTCATTTGCCACATCCAAGAAGACACTTGTATATGTTTCCTTTTTCTTAAGCGCATTCTCCAATACACTCGTGATCCTATGGACTTTGTCCACTGTAGAATAGCCTCGCCTGAAACCAAACCGATGGTCGGGGATAAATGATTGGCATCAGCCTCTTTAACAATAGATTCACGAATAATTTAGAGAATATTGGTAGTAGCGATATAGGTCTATACGATTTCTTGTCATTAGGTTGTTTGTCGGGTTTTAATATCATAATTACTTCACTCACCTTCCACTGAAGAGGAACATACCCGATCCTTAAACATGCGTTGATTATATAGAGCAATTTCCTAACACCCTTCTCTGGTAAGGCTTTAACTATTTGGCCATAGATCAAGTCAAACCCTGGGGCCTTCTTCGCATTTAAATTAGTTTTAATTTCCTTTTTTAATTCCTGGACAGTCACTGGAGTTATGTCTACATCATGTAGTTTTCGTATTGGAGGAATGCTTTCTTCACAAGTTTGTCTTGGTAGGGGTTGAAAAGTTTCCTCTAGATATTCCGCGAAGAGGTTTGCTTTTTGCTGTGCACTTCTAGCCCATGTACCATCTTCATTTTTGATTGGAGGAACTTGAACTATGGGTCTTTTAATCCCTTTTGTTACCTTCCAGAGGAAATGCTCTCCATTTTTTGAGTGGATAGAATTTCTAAGAATCTATTGACTGATTCATTCTTGAGTTCTCTAATATAGGATTTTATTTTGTTACACAATTTATTTAATGTTGTTTTTATCTCTGGGTCCCGACGCTTTTGCCAGTCTTTTCTTGTCTTCCTTTTGTACTTAATTAATTCTCTTAGTTCAACTGGTTTGTTGATTTCTCTATTCCGTTGGCGTCCTCTTATTCCTATAGGTGTACTCTCCCACGCAGCACGTTGTAAGACTTCATTAAACATATCAAGCTCTTCTTCCAATTGTACTAGATTTTTGATGGGCACATTAACATTTATATATTCTTTTACCAGGACGCAAAAAAGTGTCCAGTCCGAATTTATGTGACTTCAATCGGGGATCAAGTGCCCCATGGTATTATGTGACGTCAATCGGGGATCAATTTCCCCATGGTATTATGTGACGTAGTACTGTGCTTTATAGGTTAGGTTAAATCAATATTTAAGTTAGTCTTCGTCGGGACGGCGAGGAGGACTGATCTCGGGTAAGTAACATATATTTATAGGTTAACTTGGAGAAGGGGTATCTGGTTCTAGCTTAATTTTGGGTCGCTCTGTTTCCTAGGTCTCAAGTGCCCCAACGAGGTCATTTCCAGTGACGGCATTGTGACGTCATAAAAAGACGGCATTGTGACGTCGCCGGAAGTGACGTAAAGGGTTTTGTGGATTTGGGGCTCAGGTGCCCAACCGTAATATTATGTAATGTAGGGTCCCTGACTGATGTAGTACTGTATGACGTCAATCTGGGATCAAGTGCCCCAAGGTATTATGTGACGTCAATCTGGGATCAAAAGTCCCATGGTAATATGGGACTTCAATCTGGGATCAAGTGTCCCATGGTATTATGTGACGTAGTACTGTGCTTTATAGGTTAGGTTAAACGAATATTTAAGATAGTCTTCGTCGGGGCGGCGAGGAGGACGGTTCTCGTTTGAGTAACATATATTTATAGGTTAACTTGGTGAAGAGGTATCTGGTTCTAGCTTAATTTTTGGTCGCTCTGTTTCCTAGGTCTCAAGTGCCCCAACGACGTCATTTCCAGTGACGGCATTGTAACGTCACAAAAAGACGCTATAATGACGTCGCCGGAAGTGACGTAAAGGCTTTGTGGCTTTTGAGGCTCTGGTGCCCCGGGATTGGGCGGGGCCCCGGTGCCCTGTGCACTACTCCCGATGGCATCGGATCGGACCCCGAGAAGTTGAAGACAATCCAGGAGTTTCCAAAACCAACCATTATACGGCAGTTAGAGTCTTTCCTTGGTTTCGTGAACTACTACTCTATGTTTACGGAAGGGGCAGAAGTGGAGCTGGGATGAGACCATGCAAGCAGCATTTGAGAGGGTCAAGGCCCTGTTCAGGGAGTCAGTTATGATTTCACCCCCACGAGCAAAAGGACGGAAATGGCGACTTGCGGATCATAGGCTTCGTAAGTCGTACATTAAAGAAGCCAGAGCAGTCTTACAGCATCTGTGAGCTCGAACTACTTACTATTGTCTACGGTTTGAAGAAGTTTAGACCTATGTCCTTGGAGCACTGTTCACCATTATAACTGACAACCGAGCGCTCAAATATTTGAAAACATATAAGTTTGCCAACAACAGGATGACCAGATGGATTCTTGCAATTCAGGTGTACGCACCGAGAGTGGAACACTGCCCAGGAAAAGACAACATAGCGTGTGACATCGCAAGCCAGATGTATGGGAATAATCAGGTGAGAAATGAAAGAACAGTGGTAAAAGTGAGCCAGTTACAGGTGAAGCTGACAAAAAACTTGAGACAAATACTCACACAGTTTCGAGACGAGCATTGGTGAAACCAACAGTTAAATAATATAATAAATAATATAAACATGTATAATTTGTATAGGGAGTCATGTGACAAAGGTAAACGTTATTTTGAGATAAGGGTTTTTAAAGTAAGGGATAGATCTGGATGGTGTTGTTTTCTAGAAAATTTGTCATCACAAATTTTGGAGAAGGCAAGGAGGATATTTGCAAAATATGTTAACGTTTACAAAATTGAAAAATATCCAATTTTTGTATAAATCTTAGTTTTTATAAAAATTAGGAAATGTTAGTGGATGGTTAGTCGTATGCAAAGTGGTTGTACAAGACTAGAACGATTGGGGACAACCAAAGTCCACAAGTTCAGATACAGCGACCAGTCCTAGCCTTGCATAGAGACGAGAGCGCACGAGCAGCAGCTTCTTCATAAATTGTTTTTTGAGTAAATCATTTCTTTTGGGAAGTAAATATTTAAAAAAGTTTTTTTAACTATAAAAGAGTTCAAACTTAGCGAATTCCGATATAATTACTATACAGGACCATCCAGAAGGGATTCCTAGAGGGATCAACGCATCCAGGCTAATATCGGCATCACTCCAACAAGGTTAGAAACACCACCAATTGTAAGTTTTTTCCCATATAATTCGATTGCCAAGACTTTTGGAATTATTTTAAAATCTGAGCTGGAAATATTTTTCACATTTTTATATGAAATTTTGGTATTTTTAATATCAATCTAAAAAAGGAATTAAATTACGTAAATTAAATAACATTTTTAATCCTAATATGTTAACGCATAATAATTCATTAATTTGTCATTTTTATTATTTATTACTCACTGTGGAAATAACCTTTAATTTAAAATTTTTATTCTGCATTACAATTTATTACATTTTATGTATGTTAGGATAAGTTTTATTTCATTCCAGATATGAATTTTTAAAGAGGGTTCCAAAATTTGGATAATCCAACATTGAATTTGTCACCATTTTATGTGTTTTCGTTGTTCATTTAAAGATTGAAAGAACAAAAAATTATATTAATTTCATTGCAGAATGTATTATTGTGTTGAACCTGACTAACAAGGCGGAAATAGTTTTCCATATAATTAGTGAGAGTAAATTTTTGTAATACCTCTAAATTTTTATCAAAACTAAGTAATTACGGAATTTTTATTAACATTAAATTTGAATTAAAATATACCAATTTCTGAGGATAACTTATGTATGTTATCGATAGTAAATTGTAGTGATTGCATTAAAAAAATAACCAGTGAACTTCACGGCTCTGAGGGGAGAGTAATTTTTAAATAACTGAGCTAGTACGTGAGTCACGTATTTATAAATACAACAACTGGAAGTATTTGAAACAAATTAAATAGGAGGTTTCCAACGATCTCGGGATACTGAGTGAGTGGACTGAAATCAATCAAGCCAGGCTAGATTGCATAAAAAGCCTAAAATTCCAGTGGCTTGGTCGATTTCTACTTTGCAAAATCGGCGTATAAACTCCCAGTGAAGGAGTGGCTCGTTGCACTACGAACATTATTTTGATACTTATTGTTATAGGAAATCATTAATACCATTTTCGTATTTTGTCTATAGAATATTTTAAATGGTGAATAGAATGGATTTACGTAGAGATGAGGAACGGAATTCGTAAAATGATAATTAGTTGAAAATAAAACCAGGGGAATGTTATTTAAAATGATTTTTTAACACTTTTATAACTAACTTTATTGATCATAAACTTAAGGAAAAAACTGAATATATAGGGAAGAGGGAAGCTGAATGATTTTCATTTCAATTAATTTGAAATTACCTGTATGAAAGTGTTTCAAATACTCTTCACACTGTTTTTAAAATTATTGATTTAATAGAGAAATTTTAATATAATTTAAAATAAAAGTATGAGGTATTCCCGTTTCATTGTCAACGATTGTAAATCACACAACGTTTGAGAAGAAATATGTTCCTAACAACTTGAATTACTAGAACTTACTGTTATAATTAACATGGTGAAATATACAACCAGACCAACAACAAAGATCAATTGTTTAGCATTATTTGTAAATACATGTTTAAATGTAATTGTATTTTAATTTTAAATGTCATGTAATTTCTAAAATAAAAATCATTTCTGTTTTTGAATGATTTTGAAACAAACAAATTATATTTATTCACTGCATATTACAACAAATATCAGTTTTACTAAATAAAACTACCGAATTCATTAATTCTCAATTTTAAATGCTTTTGATTTATGGTGAGGCTTAAACTATAATAATTATTTTTTTATATATTTTGTTTTAAATATGGTGTCCTTAGGGTTTTTTTACTTTACTTTCACTATTTTGGGTTTTATTTTTTGTTAGATTTTCTTTTGTTTATTTAGAATCGGTGAGAAGGTTTCTTTACGTGTTATATTTTTCTAACATTTGTTCCATTTGCTACTTTAAACAATAAAAAAATATGTTTTTCCCATCAAGTTCAATAATTGGTCTTTATTTTGTTAGTCATCTTTAACCAGCTTTAGTACTCATTGCCCCTTACAAATATAATATTGAAATATAGTATTTTGTAAGTTTTAATAATTATTGTGTTTCAGCATTAGATGCAATTCGAAAACTTTATCAATCGTAAATATCACTCATATTTTGACTCATTAAATTTGACCACGTTTTGTGACGTTATAACGTGAATACAACTGTACGTTATTAAGGCGAAGGTACACGTAATGCATTAAACAGTACAACTTACACTTGTAAGAAAATGTACCGGTAATAAACATCCAGATTTATCATTTGGATTTTGGATTTAGTAGTAATTTAAAAAAAATTTATGACCATTAAAATTTCAAAATTTCGTATAACTGATATTGAACGAACAAAATTACCAGATGTAAAATATCTCTACAAATATTTTGAGTTATTGTTATATTTAGATTATTTGTAAAGCCATATTACATATTAAAATTTGAAAATAGTACGTTTTTATTATATACTAAACCTAAATTTGAGAAATAACGGTTAATATCTACTCTACCTGGTGGATGAAAGGTACCGAAAAGATTTGTGGAGAAAATGCATTACTAATATAAAAGTAAAACTTTAGAATCATCAAGAAATGTTTTCGTTTAATGCACTTCACAAATATGTTATTAACTATTACATTGTACATAAAACAAAACATGTACAGTTTTTAGAATTATAGTCAAATTTACACGTACATTTGGTTATATACACACAGTTCATAATTTGTTTAAAAAATGTATAAATGTTAACATTAGATTTAGTGATTTTTATTAAATTTTCATAAGGAAATTAGGACGTAAGAGAAATTGTTTAATAAAAAAATGTAATAACTTTGATAACAAAGTATTCTTCTTTAATATATATTTTTTAAATTCTTAGAAAAAATAATAATAAGGAACTTAATTATGGAAGAAAAGAGCCATGCCTTAGAAAACATTCTTAACATTTTATTCATGTATATATATATATATATATATATATATATATATATATATATATATATATATATATATATATATATATATATATATATATATTTAAATTGCAATGAACCACTTTATTATCCTTGGGTTGCCACTCTCGTCACTCAAACGTACAAAACTCCACCTCTTATTTAGAGAATATTAGTCTCAGTCGTTATTTGAAAATACGAAACATTTTAATTAATTCGATGAAATGAAATGAAATCCCTGAATTTAGAAGAATTTAACCAGTTAAAGAATATTTAATGTTTTTAATATTGGTTGTCTTTTTTATATTATTTAAATATTATAGTAAGAAACAGAATTGTTAATATTGTAACATTATATAAATGTAAATAAAAGAAATTATCTTATTTTATCTGTCAGAAAATCCTATATAGGTATGACAGATTACCGGTTTCGCCAGTCTATGTCACCATCTTCAGATCATAAAGTTTTTTTTAACATAATCTAATGTCACAAATAAAAAAAAATATCTAAAAATTACTCCACTCGGGTATACTTATGAAATCGTAAACAATATTACTTATCACAACCTTATGAACAAAATGTCGACATACAACTTTTGAAATGTATATATTCCAATTAAACACATATACTGATCAGTTTATTCAAATTGAGTCTTTCGTACAAGCAGTTTTTATTCCTGTGAATCAAGTTAATATTTGATTTATATTGTTTTATAATGAAGAATTTCACAACTCAAAAACAAGTTATAAATTTTGAATTAATTAGTCCTCATAATACTTATGCAATTTGTAGACTTTGAACATTAAAGTCTTATTGAAATTCAGCGCAGCAGTCAACAATAGAAGAAATATTCTAAAATTACAGGCTGAATTTTTTTAATATTACACTGATAATTTAAATTGTGTTTGATTTGTATATGCTGACAATTTGACATACAAATTTAAAAGAAATATATTAAATAAAATAGACTGAAATGAGTTTCACGTTTAGGGAACTTCAGTGCTTCCTACTGACGATATTCTAGAGATATTACACACACACACACATATATATATATATATATATATATATATATATATATATATATATATATATATATACTTTTTAGGTTTAGAAGATGATTTGCTATATGACCTTCCTATTCTAGATTTAATACCGGCCAAAAATATTTCTTGGCTCCTGAATGTTCATTAATAAAGTAAGCGTTATGAATCTAAGTGTTACACCGTGTACACTCCACTTGGTATATAATCTAATTTTATGTGTTTCAAAGCCGCTGTTAAATAATTCCTTAATTCTTCATATCCACTATCAGAAATTAAGTCATTCCACTGGTTATTTATTCAGTGAGACTAAAAGCATATATACATATTTAATTAGGTTGGTACAACTTACCAGTTGACAACACTTTTTAGAGGTTTAAGATTTTTGACACCATTAAATTTTTCACTAATATCATAAAGAAAGTTTCTCTTCTACTTTTGTGGTATAATCTTCGGATTGTCAGTTCAGTTTTCTTTGATTCATTTGTAAGAAAGCACGCAGCACAACTTCACAGAAGGACAGTCGCTCGTTTAACTAAGATTTGATAGAACTTCCACCAAGAAAAAAAGAACATTTATAAGAACGTTCCATAAATGTTTAACCTGAACAATAATACCTTGTGCGTTGGAATAAGCAATACATTTTTAAAAGAAGAATATTTTGATAAACCAAAACGTAACTAAAGTTCAACAAAACATATCAAACCAGATAACTAAGATATTACAATGGGATGAAATATATTGACTGTAAACAATAAACAAATCTTGTAAGAAACACTTTGACGCAATAATTGTTGACTTAAAGATTAACCAATGAGAAAGACAACATAAATTAACTAAATCGATATAATTTTGGAGAAGTAACTGCTTCCAAAACTTCAGTAGTTCATTAGATTGATATTTTAAGAAAAAATAACTAGAACCTAAAATCAACTATAAAAAATATGTAAACATTTTTATCCCAACAATATATCTCTTGGAAAAAGTATGTAAGTAAACATTATTCATCTATCAATATGTTATATCTCTTATATTAATAATTTTGTCTTGTCGTTTTGAAATTAAAATTGTTAGCAATCATTTTCTTTTGCATTTCAAAGAATTATTGCTTTGGCTGTGGATTAATTATATCAAAAAATATATTTTTATTCAAAATATTATTATATAAATGTTGAAGGGTGAAGCCTGTGTTTTAAATTATTAGGTTTACCAATTAAAGATTGATTCTCAAATGCAACTATATATAAGATATGATTACTTGATAAATTTTATTTTATTATTTTTTTAAACGTATTAATTTTATCTTATTTACTGTTAAAATAATTATATTTGTATTAGATATGTCTCATTTTATATATTAAATATTAGATTTCTTATGCAGAACTCAGAAATATAATTTGCCATTTAAAAAAATGCCACTACGTTTCTCTCTACTGTAATAACATTTAGAAATTATTATTATTTTTTTTTATTGATTTTTTATTACAACTGAGTAAGATGTACTCATCTAGTAATTTATTCCTCATAAATGAATAACGTTTGTAAGGGATATAACCCAATGGTTACTCCCTATCACTAATTGTCCATCAAATCAAATCCGAAGGCTTGGTTCTCTTCAGTCTTCTTCCAGTTACATCCAACATCCCTCGTAGCTCATGACGTTCGTGGTGCCTGATGCGCTGTCTGTGCTTCTCTGCCTGCTTTTTTATTTCATCTCTGACAGTATCTATTTTGAGGTCCCTATGTAAATCTTCATTTCTGATGAACCAGGGTGCGTTAACTATACATCTTAACACCTTATTTTGGAACACTTGGATTATATTTATATTTTTCTTATTAGTGCAGCCCCATAGCTGAATCCCATATGTCCACACTGGTCTCAAGACCTGCTTATATATCAACAGCTTATTATGGATTGACAGTTGTGATTGTCTTCCAAGCAGCCAATACATTTTCCTGAACTTTAGATTTAATTCTTGTTTTTTCTTTTTGACATGTTCCTTCCATTTCAGCTTTACGTCAAGTGTCATTCCAAGGTACTTAGCCGAGTTGGCATGAGGAACCTGTTTAGAATTTATTATAATTGGAATACGATGTTCGTTCTTATTATTTGTAAAGTTAACATTGACTGATTTCTCTTCATTAAGACTAATGCGCCATTTTTTAGTCCATGTGCACACCTCATCAGCGACCCTCTGGAGTTTAATTACAGCTTCTTCGGTTTTCTTATCAGTCACTAAAATCGCCGTGTCATCAGCAAATGTACCTATGGTTGTATCATCTGGTGTAGGAATGTCCCTTGTGTACAATAAGTACAGGATAGGTCCCAACACACTACCCTGTGGCACCCCAGCAGATATTTTCTTCAGTCCTGAGTATTCGGCTTCATATTTCACTCGAAAGTGTCTATCAGATAAATATGACTTCAAAATTGTGTAGTACTGCTTTGGTAAATCTCTTTGCAATTTCCACACCAGTCCGTCATGCCATACCCTATCAAATGCCTTTGCTACATCCAAGAAGACACTTGCACATGTTTCTCCTTTCTCAAACGCATTTTCTACTACATTTGTGATCCTATGGACTTGATCTATTGTAGCATGGCTACGCCTAAATCCAAATTGATGGTCAGGAATAAGATTTCTGTCCTCAATGATGGGCATGAGTCTCTTTAACAATAGCTTCTCAAACAACTTTGAGATTATTGGTAGTAACGAAATTGGTCTATATGAATTCTTGTCATTAGATTGTTTGTCAGGTTTTAGTATTATAATGACTTCAGCTACCTTCCACTGAAGAGGAACATACTTAATCCTTAAGCACGCATTGATCAAATAGAGCAACTTCCTAAGTCCTTTCTCTGGTAGGGCTTTTACTATTTGGCCAGTAATCAAGTCATAACCTGGGGCCTTTTTTTGAGTTTTTGAGTTTAAATTAGTTTTGATTTCCTTTTTTAGTTCCTGAAGTGTCACCGGAGTTATCTCTACATCATCCTGCTTTTCAATTGGAGGTATGCTTTCTTCCTCTGTTTGTCTGGGTAGGGGTTGAAACGTTTCCTCTAAGTATTCCGCGAAGAGGTTTGCTTTTTGCAGGCTACTTCTGGCCCATGTACCATCTGCAGTTTTAATCGGAGGAACCTGTATTATAGGTCTTTTAATTCCTTTTGTTGCCTTCCAGAGGAAGTGCTCTCCATTTTTATGAGTGGATAGACTATCTAAGAATCTATTAATTGATTCATTCTTCAGTTCACTAATATAAGATTTTATTTCGTTACACAATTTATTTAACTTTGTTTTTGTCTCTGGATGTCGATTCCTTTGCCAGTCTTTCCTTGTCTTCCTTTTTTCCCTAATTAGTTCCCTTAATGTAACTGGATAGTTAATTTCTCTATTCCATTGTTTATGGCTTACAGGCGTACTCTTCCACGCAGCATGTTGAATGACTTCGTTAAACGCATCAAGCTCTTCTTCTAATTGAAATACATTTTTAATGGGTACATTCACGTTTAAGTTTTCTTCCAACAGTTCTCCAAACATGGTCCAATCAGTTTTAGCATTTGTTAGTTTGGGGGTAGTTGTCTTGTTTAAAATTATGAGTTCACTAATTGTCAATATAACTGGGGAGTGGTCCGAAGAAAGGCTCTCATTATTTTCAACTTGGATATATTTTTCCGAAATTCCTTTGGATATGAATAAATCTATAATGTCTGGAATCTTATTTATGTCTGCCGGCCAGTAGGTAGGTCTACCCCCTGAATGAAAGCTACATGCTAGAGCTGTTCCTGCCTCAAACAGTTCTTTCCCTTTTGGGTTATTTAATCTTGATCCCCAATATGAATTCTTAGCGTTGAAGTCTCCTCCAATAATAAAGCTTCTTCCAATATTTTCGAACAACTGCTTGAACTCTTCACATTTTATGTTGTATTTTGGGGGACAGTAGATAGCACCAACATTATATTCTTTGTAATTATTAGTTTCAATCCTGACAACGATAACCTGAAAGAATTCTTCTTCAACCCTTAGAACTTCGTAGTGTTGTAGATTATCTTTAATAATTAATACAGCCCCTCCTCTAGCTCTATCTGCTGGGTGAATGGCAGAGTACCAGTTATAGCCACGTATATGGACATAAGATGACTTTGTAAAATGGCTTTCGGATATTAAACATATATCTATTTTTTCCATATAGAGAAATATTTCTAGTTCTTGAATGTGCTGCATTAGACCATTTGCGTTCCAGGTTGCTATTCTGAGAGTTTTATTCATGTCTAAAATAGCTGTTAATATCTGCGAGGTTTGTGACTACCTCCTCAACTTTCCTATCATTAGAGTCTAGCCGCTTTTCTATCATCTCCAATCTCCTTAATACCTTTTCTAATAGTAGATTGTTTTCAGCTATATCTCCCCCTTTACCAGGTCTAGTCTGAACCACATGGGAATAGGTACTTCTACTTTCATCTTGTTTTTGTATCATGGGCTTTGGAGCCAACCTATTCTCCTCATCTTTTCCCTTTCTTTGCTGAGGGATACTTGCTTTGTTCCTAATTTTTTGCAACTCCTTTGCGACTTCACAGCCTCGATAGTTGGCAGGGTGTATTCCTCCACAGTTAACACATTGTGGTGGAAAATTTTTATTTGTTGTGCACTGAGCAGTAGAATGTTTACCTGTACATTTCACACATCTAGGTTCTCTATGGCAGTATTTTGTTGTGTGATTAAAGCCTTGACAATTTTTACATTGCGGTATTAAATTTGTAGTTCTTCTCAATGGCTCAATCTTCACCCTCATATGAAGTATCGATTTGATGTTATAAATTTTTCCTACTTCTTCTCTATTATCAAATGTGAGCATGTATAACGGGAGTCCTCTTTTGCAGATTGATTCATTCCCGTCCTTGTCAGTTTTCTTCTCCTTTTTGATAATGTTGACAGCATCAATTATTTTTAGTTCGGCTTTATTGGTTATATCCTCTATTATCTCTTCTTTAGTACAGGATGGGTGTAGACATCTAGCCATTACCTTAATTGGCCTGTCTTTCTTGTCTTCATATGTGAACCATTGGAAGCCCCCTTCATTTAACTTAGTTGAAAGAGCTCTATATGCATCTGAATCCTTTGTATTAATTTTCCACACGTCATTGTTTAGGGAAGCTAACTTGGTCATTTCCTCCAAGTTCACTAGCGCTCTCACTGTTGCGAAGTCCTTTATGCCAACAACATTTATTGGTGGAGGTGGTTTTTCTTTAGGAGCCTTTACCGGCTTATGATCAGGTTTTCTGACATTATTAGCATCTTCGGTTACTTCAACTTCAGGTGAACCTTCTGCTTTCCTCTTTTTTATTTTTCTTACGGGTTTCTTCCTTCTTATCCAATCCGTTTCCTTAGTTAATTCCTCCTCATCTGTATGATACTCGTCAGTGTTGTATTTTTGTGAGGTTTCGGCCCCTTTCCTCGTACTTGACAACTGAAAGGTTTTTAGCTTGTTGTTTTCCAATCTCAGGCTTAATACTTCTTCCTTTAGCTGTCTTGTTATCTGCTCTACTTCGTTAAGTCTTTCCCTGAGTTCCTTATTTTCTTCTTCTAGTTTGCAGGTTCTCACTGCTTCTTCGCTCCTACCTGGATCAGGTGGAGGCAGTTTATCTTTGACTGATGCCTCTGCAATGTAGCTATCATTTTTTACCTCATTCGATTTTGGGGATCTTGCAGTCAAATTGCTCCTCCCAAAAGGGGTTTCCTTTTCCTTTACATTTGTAGTGGTAATAATTACCACTACAAATTTAGAAATTAATTAACTAAATTAATGTTTGGATATTTATTTATGGAATAACTATACTTAATCTCTGCATAACATAGACGTAATTTACTCTTGTTTAATTTATGTAAACATTTCCCTAATTAATTCCCAAATCAGGGTTTCAAATAATTGTTTATTCAGTAGTTGTTAATTAATTAATGGTTAAAAAAATCGACCTTACTTGTTGGATGCGCATTATTGTGAACAAGTTATTTAGTTGGTTTAAAATTAACGTGGTTTATTCCATAACAAAATTAATTAAAATTTTGAATTTATGTTTTAAATAATTCTTAAGAGGGATTAGTAATGAAGATACGATTATTCTAGTTTTCCTGAGTGGAGAAACAAATTTTTTTCAAACTCTTACAAATCTAATGAAAAATGATGTAGGAACTATGATTTATAATGAATGTTGTGTAAAACAATTTATAATTTTGGGGAGTTAATTTTAATAACAACTAAATTTATATATATTAATAACTAGCAAAAATTTTAAAACTACTTCCTCAGGTCTGTCAACGTCAAATTCAAGAACTAATAAAATGAATTATAAATATTACACTTTCTACTTTGTTTGTAATTTGGTTCAACTCTTGTGATACATTACTTAGTTGTAGGTGTTTCTAATTTGAAATAATTTTAAGATTTGCTTATAGATATCCATAACATGCAAATCTAAATATATTGAGATAATAGAGGTGAAAAGTATACTACAATTACGTACGTATAGATATTTATACACGAAACCTCACTGATTTACGTAAGTGTAATTTATTTATTACATTTATTGAAATTCACAAACAAAATGTAAACTACGAAGTTTAAGTGTTTGATGTCGATGTTGTGAAACAATTACTTTGTATAACGTTAGATATCTTTTAAAGTACACAATCAAGTGATGTAGTTTTGATTAAACTACACTAGAAAATTGCTTGTAGCATAAAATGTGTCTTGTATTATTGTAAAATTGACGTCTGGTAAACTCGCTACATTGACGTAAGGAAAACACAAAACACTATATTATAAGAAACAAATCTACAATGTTATTGAGAAAAGAATCTCTGATACCACTACTGAAGACTTATTTTATATTTTATACCAATATTCCAGTAATAATATTGGCTCCTGTTTAGAAAAATGGGAGTTCTGGCATGGGTTGTTCTTAAAATGTAGTTAAAATGAAGTATTTATTACGTTCATACAAGAGTACTTTCGTTTCCGTTTAAACCAACGAGGAGTATTTAATTATTTTTATATGATATGTTTTTTTGCCTTTACAGTATTTTCATGCAAATAAACTGGTGCATAAAGGATGAATAACTTAACAAGGGCTATACTTACTTGACTTATTTCCTTTTATCTCCTATTGGAGCATAGGGCGTCCAGAAGAGCTCTCCATCTGTCCCTGTCTCCAGCAAGTGCCTTCACTTCTCCCCAAGTATTGTTAACCTCTTTTGCTTCTTTAATAATGGTCCTCTTCCAGGTTTCTCGGGGTCGACCTCTTCGTCTGACACCTTGCGGGTTCCAATCTAGGACCTCTTTCTCAATTGTTCCGTTTGGCTTCCTCAGTGTATGTCCTAACCACCTCCACTTCCTCTCTCAAATCTGCAGTTTTACCCGAATTTGACCTGTTTCTCTCCATAAATCCTCGTTTGTAATGATCTCAGGCCAATGAATGTTCATGATACGGCGAAGACACCTATTGATGAAAACTTGCAGCCGAGACGTAATTAAATTTGTAATTAAAATATTGTAATTAGGGCTATAGCCTAACGAAAAAAGAAAAAGAAATTAAAATAAATTACTTTTGGCTCCAGAGTCTCAAATTTCATAGACTCAGTTAATATTAACGGATTATGTTGGTTAAAATATCGTATGTTGAATTTTATTTTCCTCTGAAATGTCTAAGGAATTATAGTCAGGGCAGACTACTGAGCAAGAAAATTGAGTCTCCAATTCCAGCACACAAACTAACGAATTTGGTATATCTAAATTGAATGAAAGTGTTTATAAATCTGAAGCATGTCTCGTTATTAATGAATATTAGTACTCTGTTGTTCTTCATACTTGTAGAATTCATACTTCATTTGAATCATATTATTTTTAATCCTTGCAAATCATTCTATTTAAATGTGTAGTACTAACGTGGATCAAAATACGTGGAGCAAAAATAATTTAATCACCTTTTTATAATACAATATATCTGTTTCGATTAAGCACATATTAACCAAACACACACACACACACACACACACACACACACACACACACACACACACACGCACACACACATATATAGATATTAGAATGAAGCATATGAATTTATCATTGTGGTTATTATATTATATTTAACAGTGTTTGACTGAAATTATACAGACACTTTAAAATATATTTGTAAAATAAATTTGTTTCATTTCCCATGAATAATTTATTTTCCTCTAATTATTGAAATTTTATTTTTATTATTATTTTGTTACACATCAGTTTATCAATATTGATTATTTTGTACATATCACCATGTGGAAAGACCTGTTACTAACATGAGACAAAACTCGCCGAGCTCAACAATATTCAATTATAATTCAAAGGAGATGTGCAAAACAAAAATAAATAAACTATGCAAAATTCAATAATAAAAATTAAAAAAAATAACACAAAATTTTGGTTCTTAACTAAATACTTAAGTTGAGAAGAAGATTCGTTAAAAAAATTCTTTCAATCCATTGTCAAATACATTTGCCAGAGAACACTTCCATTCTTTTTATAACATAATATAAAGTAAATTGCCCGATATTTTAATGTCGTTTATGATCTTTTTACACAACATTTAGTTCAATTAATTAAATTACAACGTTAAGTGTTAAACAAATTAAAGTAATTTAAGTATCAGATATTAATAGAACTGATTAACAGTTGATAGACCATTCCACCTTGAAGTGATAATTGAGATATTCTTAAAGAAGTTTCCAAAAACATTTATATTGCTCATAAAAACATTACTAAACCTAATTATATTAACAGTTGTCATTAGTTTACATCCAATGTGTTAATTTTCATAACACAAAATTAATGTGTACATCTATAACAAATTTATAAAATGAAGGTATGGTATGGATGGGTTTCTAGACAATAGGTTTGTAAACAAGAGACGCGATATTGACACAATTGTGGAATTTACTTTTTTCATAAATGATACTTGTAACAACAGCTCTAGTGCCATACTTCATTTATCATCGCAACTTTTAACATCGTTCATCATTGGAGTGTGAGGTGTCGTTAATCATTATTTCATCGTCATTTCACTAATGGCTCCATTTATGATGTTTTGACTGAAATATAAATAAAAAAATATTGATAGATTACTAAACACTAATAATTGAACTGGGGTTTGATAGATTTTGTTTAGTATGGATCAATAATTATGACAAATATTAACTTATGTCATATATATCCAACCTATAGTTTCTACAATATGGTTATAATAACTATGTAAAATAGAACACTCTTGTTCTATATGAATAAATTGTTTGAGTGTTGATTAACTCCTTATTATATTAACTGCAGTTCAAGTCTTTCATATACAAAAGTATAAGTGTTTCATATAAATTATTTACATATTATTTGCAGTATTTTCAAAGATATGCTATATCTAATGTTAAATAGATATAAATAAAATCTAAAGAAATACACATATTTATACTACGATAATTTTAAAGTTTATGATAATTTATAAACTTATCAAAGTTTATACTATGATAATTTAAATAAAAACAAATTATATTATTCTAATCTTCAATTATAATATGTGTTTTATGTGTGCAGATATAATACAATTTCGTTAATTTTGTATATTATAATATAATGATGAATAAACTAATTACAACAACAATATATGTTGTCTCTAGGAAAATAATTATTATGAAATTGTCAACAAATCAGTTTTTGATTTACATTGATTATTCAATACGGGCTGGAGTAAAAACAATAGCGACTTTATTAGTTTATATATTATTTCCCCACAAAAACTATTTTCCACATATAACCTTCACAATCTTATTTGTATTTCGTAATATTAGGTACACATATATATCTATATGGATGCATGCCCATTTTATAGTTAGTTTATTTTTTGACAGATATTTATATATTCTTCTCTATCACATTTTCTGTATATGACTGTAAATATTATTCTTACTTTATAATTGTAATTTCTCTTCTCTCTATAAAATAAATACAAAAATCTATCTTAGTTTTTCTTCGCTCCAGCCTCTATATAAGAGATGAAGCTGTTTATATACAAACCTAAACATAAAATGATCCAAACAAAAACCGGATAATTACTCTTCATCCGAAAATTTTTACTGATCTCTTTAATGGCCTACCCTAAATTTTTATTGCCTCCAAAATTAAAGTTAGAATGAATGAGAAATTCGGTGCCATATTTTCTGATCTACCATTGGGCAATCGGATTTAGTTCATCAATACATTATAAAGTGTTACGGCTGTGGAGTAAATATGATCATTCAGAATATAATAGAACTGTTTTATTATTAACAAACGGATTGGGGGGAAAGCGTTAGGTTTTCATGCCGTAAATAAGTCTTTAACTTTGGTAATGTATCTTAAGCAACAAGAACAGAATGTTAAATGTTTGTTTTTATGTGAAATATTCAATTCAAATACTTTTTATATTGATAATATTTATAAACTTAATCGCAGCATTTTTTGACTAATTCTGATTTAAAAAACGTATTCGCATATTTAACAATTCTATCCAAATTATTAAGTTCTTCTTCTAACACAATAGCTGCTTTGATTTCCTCACGATGTCCTTCCCATACAAAGTGTAAATGTTCTCCCTATTCATTATTTACTAGCAAAAAAATATTAAGTTGGAATTGTTTGTAATTTAATTCTGAACATTCATTACATACATTATATTAATTACACGTTCGATACAGATTAAAATATTTAAAACGAACATAAAAAAATACTTACGTTATGAGAAATTTATTTGAAATATTGATATTAGAGAGCTAATATGAAACTACCAATAATTAATTTGTATAAACGAAGACATGTGAATTAATTTATGTGTAACATGTGTATAATCAATATATTGGTAGAAGGGTAAATTTTAAAAAACCGCTTTCATGTATATAAATATAATACCGTGTTCATTTTCGGAAGGACAAAATAATATATATCTATTCATTAAAGTAACTTCTGGACAAATCTTAAAGGAACCTTAATTCAATCACGATTCGAATTATAGTCTCATTTGTTAATCATTGAATTCAATTGTGTTACTCGTAAAATACAATAAACATAAATATTTTAAGTATGGTATTGAATTGTAGCTAATAGTATTAGCTTTGTAAATAACTACAGATATTTTAATTTACATTTATGAAAAAGTGTTATAAAACATACAGAAATAATTAGAACGCTCAAGCATCTTCACGTTGTTGAGGGTAGGATGTGGAAAATCATTTGTTGGATACATAAATATGTATATGTCCAAAGTTTTAAGGGGTTGAATAAGCCAACAGCTGTGTTTGATACCCATTCTCAACAGAGTATTATTAAGAGAAAATTTAATTTAAGGCTAAGTTTAAGTCTTGAATTCCTTGTGTTAAATATAACGCCCTGTAGCTCCTAGCGACGTTAATACTCCATTATTCGTAATATCATACAATATGTAATAAAAGCAATATTGTCTTTTACAATTAGTAGAGGCAGTAAGGATTTATAACAACCTTAGTTCTATAACAGTTATTAAATAACATAAATTAAACAGCATATTAATGGTATAATTTATATGTTAACAAATCTATATACTTTTTTTTAATAAACAAGGTTGTCATTTAATCACTAGTAATGCGGTTATATAAGAGTAAACATTTATTATTCTAAAAATAAAACGTGGTGTAGGAATTAGCTAAATAAGTAGTAATGGTGTATTAAATAAACAATATATTTGAGACCGTCCACTTGTAAGTACAGTATAATTAAAAATATTGCGGTGTTTTTTTCGCAAATATGGAATTTTACAAAGTTTTGAAATATTCTAATCCAACAAAAAAATTTACTCACAATTATTCCGTAGGAAACCAAGAATAATATCAAAGAGTTGTATTGATAAATAATTTAAACATGTTAGGTTTGTATATAATTAATAAGTTTCGTAAATTTTAAAGTTCGTATAAGTATTTTGATTATAGACGTCCAAAACAGTATTACAAACATGTAACGTCCATGATTTGGAAAACATCTACCACACTCGAACAGCTCAATTCAATATTTTGAAGATTTTGTTTAATATTTCTACAGTAATTTAGCATAAATGTGAAGCTGACCTAAACGAAAACTATATTCGCAATATTTATATAGTCCAGAATATATCCCCAAATAAAAAGTACTATTTAACTGTTAGCTTATTTAATAAAACTTTAGACCTAATTAAAAATATACGTATTTAATTAAATTAAATTTATTAAAAATAATTTCCATGAACTGTCTGTATTTTTGTATTCCAGGTAATAACTTTTTATTTAATATGGCCGAATAAATATCAATTAAAAATTTTATGATAACTGTAATGTTGATTCTAAATAGAAAAATATATTAATATGTTAGAGAATTGAGTGGTTAAGTTAATGAAACACAAGGCATAGACCTAAATTCATAGTTTAGAGCATAATAATTCTAGCTTAGTATCAATCACTTTGGTTAATAGATTCTACTCTCCTTTATAATATTCGGTGATTTTTAATTTTAAACTAATCACATTAAAGTTAAAAAAAATAATAATAAATACTTGAAGCCATTGATCTATAATTTAGCCTTTGCAAAATAAATAATCGGGTCAGTAAAAATAAAGTACAAATATTATTTTTATATCAAGTTTAAAAATATATTCAATAAAAACATAATGTAAAATAACAAATTAGTAAATGGTAGTAATCTAATCAAGAGATAGAGTTCAGCAATATCCAAAACTCTTTAAATTAAAGATAAACCAAAGCAGCTGATAGGTCACGTGACAACAGAATCTGATATTGCTAATTATACTGCTAAAGACACTTAATTAATTGCTTATTCATAATCTTACTAATGCAGTAGGGAAGTTTTGTTGAATCTTTTCTGAAGAGTATCACAAAGTTACTGTCATTTGTGTTGCGGTTTTATGACAAATTAGCTGATAAATTATTAGATATTCCATTTTAATAAATTTAAATAATTCATACAATTTATATCAACCATGCCCTTAAGGTGCTTTAAGTCCCTAATCTTACCTATAATAATTATTGACAATAAATACCGAAATTCAGATAATTCAAATTGAGTATGACAAAACAAATATATATAACTCCAAAAAAATCATTTGTTGCATTCACTTGCTGTTTAATAATTAATTAAACAATAAAAAAAAAGTAAATAATATTATTTGAAACTCTATATTTTCTATCATAAAGGTCACTCATAAAATCATTAAGGAAAAAAATTTTTTTTTGTAAAATAACATTTTAATGAAAAACATGAAATTGGAAGATTTAGCAAATTAAAACTACTAGATTTAGTTCAAACATTTATAGAAAAATGTTATCCAACCATACAATCCACTTTAAAATCTTCAACACCGAAATTATGAAATAAAAACTAAAAGTCTAGAGAAAGATAATAATAATAAAAAAAAGAATTATGAAATAAAATTACATAGTTTTGAATAAAATGTGTACTTATAAAATTGTAGGAAGAAGTAACTATTGCAGAATAACAACGGGATTATTTATCTGGAAATCTAAAAAGGCATTTCATTTAGATTTCTAAGTAATTATTCACATTAAAATTTTATTTTATCTAAATATTGTTTCTAGATATCTGTAAAAGAATATTATTATTAAACCGGCAATTTTAATTATATAATATTGAAGTTGTAATCGAAAACAACCAAAAAAATTAACAACAACATTTTGAAAATAAAAAAACATTTATTTATTACGCAATGTTGAATGACAAAGACCTCCTACTACAGATAGATGGAGATTGGGAGAAGTAATTATGCACTTGAAATGCTTTGTAAATATTTGTGTCTTTAAATGTTTTTACAATATCATTCCTAATTGTTGATATTATTGTTTTAAGGCGTTATTACTTTTTGTATTTGTCATAACGAGTATCTTAGTATTTTGATTTAATGTGGGGAGCATATCTGTAGTAACAGACGTATAACAGGAAATAACGAGTTCCTAAAACCCGTTTTTGAAAATAATGTAATGTATGTATATTAAATCGATGTTTCAAACGTTTGTTTATATCCTAGTTTTAAAACTGGTTATTGATGTTATTGTAAAATTAAACCGATTAATATAATAAATTTAAATACTCCTTTATTCGTTTACTAAAAGAAGAATTGCAGTTGTTCTCATGTTATTACTAAATAGTATTATTAAACATTCCTGCCAATAATATCGCAAAGAAATGTCGAAATGAAAAAGGTAAAAAAATATATAAGTGATTATTTTAATACAATTTTAAAAATGAGGTTGTTTTAACTTTAATAATAAATGGTAATACATTCACATGTAAAAATTGTTTGCGAGTAATTGCTTTAAACTATGTAATTCAAATCTAATACTCACAAAAATGTGTATAGTTTTGGCATTCGGTATATTTTTTGTAGTGAATCTTTCTAATTGAATATTATAAATTAATTTATAAAGTGACATACGGATATAGCATTATCTTTATTATAAGTCAATAGAAAAACCAAACCAAACCAAAAAAAAAATAGTTGTTGCCTAACTTAACATGAAGACAAGTTCTCAAGTTATAAGTTAAAAGTTAATAAGACAATGGGCTACTAGTATGATGGTCTGATATCTTTAAAGCGACCATGTGATATCTATCACAAATATTACTTTACGAAAAGTAGCTAAATGCAATGGATCGTCAATTTTTGTCAGTTTATAAAAAAAATTATTGTAGCTATTTCATAATAAGAAAAGTAGCCTAAGTGAAAGTAGAAATTAATGTAACAAATGTAATAAATTTACAAGTTTTTTATATCACAATAATGTTCATTGTATATATGTCCAAACGCGATGCCAATGGCATCGTCCATCCGTAATCTTTGTAATGGAGTAAAAATTATATACCTTGCTACTAACATTGGATTTAATTAACGTGTAACCAAATTAGAATTCTATTGTAGGATATAAACTTGAAATGTTACCGTGAAAGGGAATCAACCTTCAGTACAAATTTTTCGATTTCAATTCTTACTAGATCTCGCACAGAATTGCTATCCAAGGTGAAGTTATGTCATTTTATTAGAATAGGTACGCTATTCTCGTTATAAATATTTTATAATATCTAAACATTTAAATTGCTAAATTATTATATAAGTTTTAGAGTAAACATTATAGTTTTTATTCAAAAATTTACAGTAATTGTGTATGTTATGTTTACCATGGTAATTGCTAATACTAAGGGAGTATTATATATATATATATATATAAACATTATTATTTAACGAAATAGTTTTTATGGACAAGTTATCACACTCACAATTTAAATCTACTGTTTTTTTAAAAATAGTTATTACCACGTTTTGAATACAATCTGTTTTAAACAATCCTTTATCGCTCTAATAATAAGTTTCCTGATTTATTGTGAATATTGACACAGTTTTATTTTGTATTTTAACCTCTAACCCTTCAAATAAATTTAGTAAATTTGTAAGTAAGATAAACACAAGTAGTATTTCCAAAAGAGACCAAGTCATAACAAGAAACATATATTTTTTATTATTGGCTCCGCCTAGATATTATCACTTCTACATTGATGTGCGTCTTTTAAATTTATAGTTCGTTGAGAAATTGTAATTTAGGAAATGGTAGCAAATAGATTTATACAACCCCTACTACGTAAAGTAGTTGCATTTTGCGATGGATCAATATGTCACAGGATGAATATCATATCTAAATGTTCGTTACTATGGGTGTTGGATTATGATAAGTTCTCGTCAATATATTCACAATTCATTCTGTTTAACAACATTATGGAAGTTTGTTGTTGCATCAGAGTATTATTGGTTACCATGAACACTTAAATTAGGTTACATTATATTTGTATATAACACAAAATATTATGAAATGTATTATGAATAATACTAAAAACATACATAAAACTACAAAGAATCAATTACTAAACTAAATCAAAAATCAGCACAGTTTCTAGCGAGAAAGCGATATCACAAGTTCTAAAATCACTCCGAAATCGCCATGATGTATTTGATGTTAGACACGATATCTGGTAACATTCAAACCGAGTACGTTTTCTTTTGATATTTTATAGTTTTTCCCAACATTGAAAAAATAGCAAGCTTGTTACGTATAGCGCTGGTTGTTGGTTTACAGACTGATCATTGAATGATCAACAGTTTGGAAACGGTGTATACTGTTAAACCAGTAAGGTAACTTTTGAAACTAGTTAAGATAGTTATTGCACAGTATTTCAAGCTAAGATTTGCGTAATCAACGATTAGAAGAACGCCTTAAGGCCATTCCAATACTCTCAGACACCCTAGAGGTAACGTAATAAATGCATTCCTCAAATATCTCATCCAAACTGGTACCGGATACACTCCAAAATTAAAATACTAAGTGTAACTACTCCTCGTTTTTTAATTACAGATTTTGTCTATTTACCTAATAAGAACAAGTAAATTTGATATAAAAAGATATATATATATATATATATATATATATATATATATATATATATATATATATATATATATATATATATATAATCAATAAAGCTGAACTATCGCTTGACTTAATAACCTCTTTATTTAAATTGTATCAAAATAAATTATATTAAATTTATTGAATCACTACTTATCTCAGGTAAATTGTAAGAATTATATAATCAAATATAAAATTTGGATCATGAGGATGCATTTTAACTTAGATAGTCACAATAAAAACACGAAGTACCTGGACTGAGACCGTAGCAACAAATCCGTTATTACGGAGCGCTATTTGACGCTAAATTTAAAATCATCATAAAGTGAATAATTTTTACAAATTCTGTAGTAATTTAATTTATCTTCCGATTTTTTTTGCATTAGAGAAGCATCTAATTAACTAAAACATCTTTACGTCTTAAAAAAATTAAAATAAAACATGGACACAAATTCTCACACGTAACAAGTAAAATGTAAATTAAATTAAATTATAACTGTTATATTTTTATTATTGTTGTTCATAGAACACTGAAGTTAGCGACAACGTCGTTGAAAATTATTTCATTTAATGAACGTTTTACTCGTGAGTAAACGTTTACAAATGTTATTTTAAATTTAAAATAACCCACAAGTCAAATTCACGATTGATTTACAATTGATTATACCAGTTTATTTATGTATTACTAAAGAATGTTTGTACGTTTTATACAGCCATACTGACTTTATTTCATTAAAATGTTATAGTCAATTTAATTTCACCTAAGTATGAAATAATATATATATATATATATATATATATATATATATAGTATAAAAATATTTTACGGGTCCAACAATTAATGTGAATATCAAAATAAAATAAAAAAGTGTTGAAAAAATTTGAGTTTAATATTTAATAATAATAAATGTAAATATTAATCACAAAATAAACTCACGAGCTTTCTGTAAAAGTGAGAGTAGACACTAATGTTGCTGAAGAATCAGAGTTTATTAAAGTTGTTGTTGTAGACGGTTAAGAAACATCATATTTATCAAGTAAACTTCTTGACCGGCTGCTATGATTGATAATAATTTTTTCATACATAGTAAAAGTTTTGTTTCTCATTTCATTTCATAAAATAGAATTTCTACTAACAAATAACTAAAAATAGAAAATAACTAATACAATTTTGTCAAAATATTTGTTTAATTTTTATTTTTTTTTAATGATTTTTTAAAATTTATCTAAAGTATTGAGGATCACTGCAATTTTATTTATCATTTTTATTATGTATTAATATCCTTTCATGCTAACAGGTCGTACAATTGTAATATATTTGTTTTAATGATTCATTGTATGTTAGTATCTCAAGAAAACATTATTTTGATAACTTATAATGTAAGTATTACTGATTCACAAGAGAATAACACAGGTAAAAATATATAATTTAATAAAAATTTATTTTGTTTTGATATTTAATATAAATTGGTTTAAACATTATCCATACGGTCTTAGTTCAAGAGTTATCACTAAATACCCTATTATGTCATTTATTATTGCAAATACTATTAACTCCCAATGCGCTTAAATGACATTATAATAAACTTACATAACAACAACAAAATCTAACCGTACACTTTACCAACCTAAAACGTGCGTCTATTGGCTGTATAAGAAGGCCGTGGGAGTGTAGGAAATATTTTACCACGACTGTAATTAATACCTAATAGTTATTAATTAAACAACAAATTGTATAAATATATAGTTTCGGATGTTGGCTTAGTTGTATTACATAAGGTACGATTTTATATTGGACATCGTAGGGAAGATTAACAATTCAAAATACTTCCGTGACAAATTAATTAATACTTGTATTGCAAATGTAAATGACGTAAAATTGATAGAAGAGAGGATTAGAAACACAGATATAATTATTGAATCCCAGATTTCATTTTGGCTGAGAGAAAAAACCAAAATTATAAGTTGTATCAATTTTTTCTTAAGGGTAATGTAAATATTTTCAAAAGACGTGAAATAGGGAAATCCTCCTCTTGCACCCGATCACAGTAGAATACTCAGATTAGTATAATCATATTTGTTTTGTAGGTGAATGTGTATTATAATGCTTTATTTTTTGAAATAACAATAGTTTTATAGTAAATAAATTGTTACGATATTTTATACCTTTTGTTATACATAATCAGTATCGTTTAATACATAATGACAGAGCATAATTAATTAAAACATGCATAAATTCTTAAGTTAATTTAAGAAATAAATTCAAAATATTGCAAAATTATTTAAGATGAACTTTTATTTAAACCATCATAAATGATTATTACAAGAAATTACTTGTCTTCTGTCAGGAATAATCGACTTCTTCCTTCGAGTATACATTTATTTATAACGCGATAATTTCAACTTATATTGATTACGCCAAGTGATAATTAACGCAAATATTTTCCTGCATTTGATATATGTGTATTCAAAACCTCCTATATAACTAATATAATTATACAAATAGGAGTATTCTACTGTAAACGGGTGCAAGAAGAGTATTTACATATTTCACGACTTTTTGATAAATATTTACATTACCCTAAAGAGAAAATTGATACAACTTATAATATTTTGGTTTTTCTCTCAGCAAAAATAAAATGTGGGATTCAATTATATCTGTGTTTCTAATACTCTCTCCTCTCGATTTTACGTAAGTTTCATTTGCAGTACAGGTATTAATTAATTTGTGACGGAAGTATTTTGCATTACTATTCTTCCCTACGATATATCATATATATAATGCATATCAACAATGAATCCATATATTCTATTTCAAATCTTAGTAAAATAAATTGTGTATCTAATTAGTAGCACATGTTCAGTTTAGCTGAAAAGAACTATTTCCAAATGAATTAATATTCTTGAAACATTTTTCGTTTAAATTTTAAGTTCGTTATAAAGTAATGACATGATATTGGTGGTATACAAAGCAGTTTTAAGTCCTTAGTGATACTGGTTTTAAATATCGTGCGGAAATATACTGATTATACAATCTCCAGAAGTAGATTTGGATTCAATACGCTAGTGTTACTAAATATTACAAAAATGGTAACTGACTAAATGAGTGGAATAAAATTGTAGACCTCTGTTATGTATGTTTTTACAAATCTCTAACTTGAATTCAAAACGTTAAATTTAGAGACCCTTCTTTTTGTCAAAATTTGACTGGTACTGTGAAGAGACCACGAACTAACCTAACCTACATTTTCAATTTTTTTTGTTGATAAATTGATGCAGTTATAGAAAATAACTGTGAAAGTTACTTTCCGAATTTATGAACCGTAATACAACTAAAGTAAAAGTCAGTGGGCTGAGTACTAGTCTCCTTATGCTTAAAGAGGTCTGATTCGATCAGAAAACTTTATAGAAGAATCAATTCAATAAACCATACTACAAAATCCAATTATAAAAAAATCAATTCTCTTACACTTCATGTTTAGTTTCCCTTGAAAGTATCTTGTTACCACGGCTCATAGGTATAAAAGTTGCAGTTAAAGATTATGCATATGGGAGTAAAATTGTGAATAATTTAAACACTTTATTTATTTTGAATTGGATATTTTTTCTTCATTATATCTCTTTTATTATTATTATTATTATTATTATATAAACCATTTTCTAATTGTCGTGTATAATAACATTTATTTTTTTTATATATATATAAAATACGTAAATATTTACAAAATAACTTCTTCTTGAACAGACCCGAGTGGTGAGTGTATGTTTATCAATCTTCTGTCGTTAATATTCTGTCGTATAATGTTTATCAAGCTCTCTGCAGCAAAAGACAAAATGGAAGGATGTCTTAGTACTGTCTCAGTCTTCCCGTTCCTAGCTGTAGAATATTCAGCCTCCTGGCTCCTCTCTGGAGCATATTCAACCTCCACGTTCCTAGCTGGAAAATATTGAGCGTCCACGTTCCTAGATGAAAAATATTCATCCTCCCCGTTCCTAGCTGTAGAATATTCAGCCTCCCGGCTCTCCTCTAGAGAATATTCAGCCTCCCGGCTCCCCTCTCGAAAATAATCAGCATCCACGTTCCCAGCTGGAAAATATTCAGCCCCACGTTCCTAGCTGGAAAATGTTCACCTTCCCCGTTCCTAGCTGGAGAATATTCAGCCTCCCGGCTCCTCTCTAGAGAATATTCAGCCTCCACTTTCCTACCTGGAAAATATTCAGCCTCCCCGTTCCTAGCAGGAGAATATTCAGTCTCCCTTTTCCTAGCTATAGAATATTAGCCTTCCCGTTCCTAGCTGAGGAATATTCAACCTCCCCGTTCCTAGCTGGAGAATATTCCGTTTCCCTGTTTTTAGCTGGAGAAAATTCAGCCTTTTCCTGGTCATGAACTCATAGATAGGCAGGCCGTTAACGATAGGATAGTTTCTCAACCTTTTGTATCTGAAATCGGGACGGTTAGTAGCTATAGGTTTAGAACCTCTTTCACCCTCCGGAAAGGACCTTTGGCCGTGATGTACTATTAGGGCAGAGTGTAAACCTTTGGTTCGCTCCTGAACACCTTGAAACTGAGAGAAGAACCTTTCCAAAAACCTATCCTCCTATCCATATTTTGCCGGAAACCTGGATGTATCCCATTCCGGATAAAGCGAATCCGAAAAGAAGAGAAAAAAAACGCATTCGCGAGAAGAAACAAAATCGTCACAAATTACGATTTGTGAACAGACCGTATCTATAAGTATCAAAAAAATAAGTATCGGTCACCATTTAAAATTATCGGATGGGGTGCTCTCTTTGAAAATATAAAAATAAACCATTGAAGTCAGTGTACGGTTATTGCATAATTGACTCAAACTTATATATATATATATATATATATATATATATATATATATATATATATATATATATATATATATATGCATTTGACCGAAACTAATTTATCAAAAAAATTATTATTAAAATATGTATATTTCGTAACAATCTTGGAAATAAATCAATATATTATTCATTTCCATTATTTTGGTTGTATTTTGAATGGGCGTTTGATCAATTTTAGCATTGTTTGGGCTCTGTTTATTTTTATAGAAATATTAAATGTTGAATTTACCCAAGGAAATATGTATGTTATAATAAAAATAAATACTACCGTAACATATATGTTTTTGTTTTGTTTACATTTCAGTAATTCACAGAAATAATATTTACACAATCTGTTGTTTACTTTATCTAGATAATTTCAATTACATTTATATCTACTACTCACGCAACTTTGTACTCAGCACTGTGATAATTAATTGAAGGAAAAACAGTCTTGGACAACGTTTCGCACATAATGATTTCATTAACCCAAAGATAATAATGGGTGTTTCATGAACGTCTTTTTCACAAAAAATGAAATCATCCTAAATTAAAAATAATATATCGACAATTTTTTTAAGATCCAGTAGGATATTTATATTGGAGCTGCCCATAATAAGTTTTTGCGTTCTTGACGATAAATTAACACTAAATTACCACATTTAAACAACAAGGTTTACCAAAATTTCTAGATAAAAAAAAACTTATCTATTTGCCGCTTTGCAGTGTACTTTTCAAATGTAATTAGTCAGTAAATGAAAGTCGTCTTTCTTTTAAACATTATCTCTTGGAACGATGTAATTTAATTAAAAGGAAATTTTAATGAGATTAAATTAATTGATAAACAATAATTAAAGATGGAAAACGTTTTGCAAACATCATTAAATTACTGGTTGGTATAACTTATTAATAATTCAGAATAATATATTTTTTCCATAAAAAGTAAATTGTGTAAATATGCGTTTGTCACGTAATATATGCACAAGACCTACATGAATTTTAAAAAGAGAATAGGTAAGGAAGCAGATATATGATGACATTTAATAACTGTATCACGAATATTTACCTATTTCTTGTTTAGTATTTTTATTACTATTATTGATAGGTAAATATCATTTCATGTACAACCTGTTTTACAATAATAAATATAACACTAATATTCCATTTTGGTAAACTCGATGACGCACACACGTACAAAAATTAATAAGAAGAAAGATATATTGAGAATAGTACAAATTTAATTATGTTTAAAGCTAGATGAATTACCAGATGAGTCAACTACATTACAGGACTGTGTACAAAATTTGCATTTAAATTATTTCCTTAAATTTGTCATTAACATATATTCTTTGCCTAATAAGTATCATTCTAATATCAATAACAAATAAAATTATTTTGATTGGAGATCGTTATATCAATGTGCAAACTCTCAAGAGCAGAAGGTTACCCGTTACTCTTGAAATTAAAACAATAATATATAATTACCACTTTTTTATTGTTTATATATACATGTTTATGTATATAACGTATGTATATAACGTATGTACATGGCCAAAATATATTTATGAGGGTATATGAAATATTAATTAATTTTGAAAATTGTTTCTTACAAAAAGATATAATTTACAAAACTTACTTTTTTGATTTTTATATTTTTGGGGGAAAAAATCATTATTTTTTGTCTTCTTGGTTATTTCCACGTAGAATTCAATTAAAAATATTTGTGTTTTATGATATAACAATATACAGACTAAATGTTATACCTCTTTGGACATAACCATTTGCTGTCTTATCATATAGAATAATATGTTTTAGGTAATAATCAGCTGATTGTATAGCATGGAGTCATATAGCAGATAGTCAAATATAAAGTGTATTTACACTTTTAGATAATAATGTTTTAATGTTGTTATATTTATTGTTTTGTATCATTTTTAGTAATAGTGAAAGTATAAATTTGCTTGTGTTTTTAAAAATATTATGGGCTATTTCTAAGTAACGAGTTTAGTTTTATTTTGTTATGTTTTCCAGAACAGTATGAGTAGGACCATGTTTAGTAGAATATAAAATGCACTACAGAACTGTAAAAACATGCTACAGATTGGAAAGGAAAAATATTATAGTGGAAGGAGAACATGTAGGTGAAAGTGAAGAAAGTGTTGAAACTCTGTTACCAAGCAATGATAAGTTTAATCTAGTGCTTGTGACTAACATTATTAATAGCATTGCAGTGTTCACAAAGTTTTTTAGAACTTTCTCAGAAGGAGATAGACAAGATAACTCTAAACAAAATAAATTTACCGACAAGATTTAAACTTCTCTCCCACTTGGGTAGGCCTAAGTATAAACAAATTGATTGAGATATTAAAGATGCGTACGTATTTGTAGATATATCATGTTTTCTTGCAGAAATTCAATACAAATTATTCCTAGAGTGTAAAAATTATTTTTTAAAAACATTTTCAACTAAAAGTAAGGTTTCACAGAATGTACCTATATATTGTGATAACGAGAATGGTTTTGACAAATCGTAAAAAATAGAAGATATGATGCTAAATCCCAGACCTATGATGTATATAGAAAATATTATTGCTGCATTAAGAATTCTAGGAAAGGTATATTGGAAATGTTATAATGGAAATATTGTTATATAGGAAAGGAATAAGAAACATATTCATTGATAATGTTTAGAGTTTAAGGGGCCGTTTAGAAACCAGCCTTGGCACAGCGACCTATGTCATATTGTGTAACTAAAGCCTCCTTATTCTAGATTTTGCAGGTGTGTTCCCCTTACGAGTTTAAGTAATCCACTAACTATCTCTTCTAACCTTAGTTCCCCAGGAATTCAAAAAACCTTTCGCCACTAACTTATTTACCTCAAGTCTTTATGTGCTACTTCGCATATTATGAATTGATTTTATGCAGAGCTGGATACCACAATCTGCTACATGAGTGTTGATTGATTCAATTGCCTAATTATAACAAGGAATTATTTCATCTGTAACTTCCTGGTGCGTCATTCCCAATCAGGAGACTTGACACCTTTAAAAGATTTTACGCCTTTACATTTGACACTTGTGCATGTTCAGAAATAAAAGCAACAAATATATTCTTTTCTTTTCCAACATGTATTAAACTCAGTTAAACATGTGTTTCAACACTTCACAGACGTTTAACTCTGTATGATTATTCTACGCCTTTTAAGGAGGCCATCTTCAGATCAGGACATGGTGAGGCAATGACTTAGTTTAGGTTCTTGGACATAGTCAGTCCTTTGTTTTATAATAATTGCTTGTTGTTATGGTGGGAGTTATAATGATTGGAATCCTGGATTTGGTTTTGTGTTTTTGAGTTTTTTGAGTGGCTTTGAAATAATCAGTGTGTCGAAAAAATCCTTGCCAACAGATTTCTACCCCGAGTCCTCTGTTCGTGGGGGTGGGGGGTGAGCTGTTGCATTAATTTTAAAATGAATTACTAATAAAGGCAAAGAACCAATTTAAAAAAAAAATTGATAAAAGAGTAATCTGTTCTGAAATTCAACATAATAAGAGTTCAAGGTCAATTTCAAAATAGTAATACGCCTCCACCAGTTTACCACTTAGACTACTTTTGATCAATACACCTATTCAAAAAGAGAAAACATTTCAATGTTTTAGATAACAATTTAAAAGTGCACTTCAATGTCTTTCATAAATACTTCAGTGAGTGATTTATCATACGTGATTTCAATGCACAGATATGTAAAGAACATTTATTTTAATAGTCTACAAATATTTTTCGAATTCAATGTTGTTATGGCGTTAATTTGGTTAATTGTTACTGTGACTTGTTCGGCCAAACTGACCATATTTCTACAAAAAAGGTATTCAATATTAATTTCGCACCAGCTGTAGTTAAAAATGTGTTGGTAAATAAATTAAATAGTCATAGTTTGTAACTAATTTTGCCAATCATCTTGTGAAATAATTTCCTATTGTGCCCTTGCACAATAATAAACTATGAAATAATAAACTATGTGCCCTTGCGATATATATTTAAATCTGTTCCTGTTTATATTGTATGATATATTCTAATTTTAAATTCCTTTTCTTTAAGTAATAATTCTTTACATAAATGTTTAATAACGAACTAGGTTTTTCTTTCTACAAATTATTTTCTTAAACGCTCCTGAGAGGTCTTTAAAACATTAAAACACTACAAAACTTACACAACACATACAATAAACAAATAACACTCAAATGCACATCATTTATAGTGTTTTACAGTTTTAACGACCTCTCAGGAGCGAGTCTGAAGATGGAACATACGTTCCGAAACGCGTAACATATGTTACAAAATACGTCACAAGACGGAGTAAGTATTAGGTATTAAATAACGATTAAAATCTGTGAATTCAATACGATTACTCATAAATGAGTTTTAAGAACCTTAAATATATAATTAACGTTATAACTATTGATTACTAACTATTAGATTTAGTTAATAAAGCTAACCTAACCTAACCTATATTAAACCTTATATTAAGTAAACACAATAAACGCATATACATAATAACAATGTAATAGGTAAAATATGCTTAAAAAGAAATGGTAATTTAAATTACGTGGAACAAACTATGAAGTTTGACATCATAGTGGAAAGAAAAAGTCTCAAATTAAGTTTTGATGAATAAAGTTTTCATATTACTTTCGAAAATCAGTTTTGTCCCGTCTGAGTGTTCAATTGGGGCAGCTTTATATCAACTTCTCCAATTCCATTAGTTCCGTCAAGCGGAAGCTCACACCATTTTGAACGCTAATTAAATTGAAATAAAATTCTTAAAAGTCCGAATATCTGAATTAAATAAGTTTCACAATGAAATCATGTATTTAAACAAAACTATACGTTAGTATTTTTACGAACATGTCTGGTATGGTATTCAGGCTAAACGATTGAGAACTTTCCCCCCTTTTTTTCACTAATTGAAGGATTGTTCTTTATTAAATAGTTACTAGTGCCCACTCATTCAAATTAATTTCCATTATATTGACAAATTAATTATATATTGATTAAATCCATGGTTATAATCGGCTGCTTTTCAAGTTTTTCTTTGACAGTAAAATGTTAAACTAATATAAACTTATGAAACTTGTTTGTTGTATCCTTTGCGAAATACGTCTGAAATCCATCATTCTCTTGAAACTTTTTTTAAATTACGAAACAATTACTTGCTTGTTCTGGAACTTTTAATAACGATAATTAACAGTGACATATCAAAAAAAGTATTACAGAAATTTGAGTTACATATAATGCAGATGGATCCAACAAATAGTCAAACATCATGTCAATGACATAACTGAATACCATTTTTATTAATATTGTTTACTATTTCTATCGTTTCGAAATAAAATCATATTTGTAATGACAATATTATAGAGATTTAATATTTATATTTTAATAAAGATGATTTTGACTAGTAACAAGTTTGAGATATTTGTTTTACGTGTGAATACTACAAGGGATTCATACAAATGGACTTGAATTGTTTTATTTTATTAGATTAAAATTTTATTTCGTCAATTAAATTAACTATTGTGTTTATAACTCTCAATATGAAATAACGTTTTAATTCAGAGAGGGTTGATCAAATTATTGAGTATCAAGTCATTTCAACAATTAAAACTTTCCACTTAAGTTATGATAAATAAAGTGTTCAACTCACGTCTGTAACCATACTTTTTATCATTTAGGTGTTACAGAAACTGTTATAAACTAGAGGTAGGAGTGACGTAATATAGTTTGGAAAGAGGTGGTAACTTGTAAGGCTAGAATACACATTATTTTATAGCAACATGTAGTAAGTTATAATAGTAAATAAACGTAACAAATATATACGGTATATTGTTTTAAGTCACGGGAATTATTGAACATTTCCTATGGGTAATATATACTGTAATTTAGTTAATTCTTTTTTAATATTAATTTATTTAAAAAAATAAAAATATTTATAATGAATTTACTTCAAGAGTAACAAGTCCTTTTATGCATTATGCGTTTTTCAGAGTAATTAACTACACACAATGCAATTAGGGCCATGTCTAAATCAAAGTTTTAATGCAGTTATGTTGTGTGTTGAAAACTATTCCCATTAATAACTCAATTTATAACCTAGTTATAACCAGAACATCTCATTGTATATAAAATATAAACCTCTCACTAATGGAATCATCCCCGCTTAAACCCTGTCTCGGGGTAAAAATGTCACAAATGTATGGTTAATTCTCATATAATTTATGTATATTCTAAATTGTAGTATAATGTATGTAAAGAAATTACTGTCAGAATTAATATATTTAATACGGTGTGTGATTTCTCTCTATAAAATACTCTTGCAAAAACGTTCAACGTCTGTATTGAATCCTTACGTTGGGCATTCCTAAATGGGTAACTATTGATACATATTTGGAGGACATACGTTTAATCTTATTAGTTACAAATATTTTATTCATTTTTCAATTTAAAATATATTTAAATATTAAAAAATGTGACTAAATAAAATTTATGAAAAAAGTCTTGAGGCGTTGATTATTGCAGACAGATCAACTCAGATCACGAAAAGTGTATGCATATATATATATATATATATATATATATATATATATATATATATATATATATATATATATATTGTCTGGTCTGGACGTTCCCTTCACCGAGTTCAGCAGTCGGAACTAAATGGAAAGGAACTAAAATATCTGGAGCGGAAGGTTTTAAGCACAGCCAATTTGCAATTATTCCTGTAATTTCATTATTTCACATAAAACAAACAATTGATTGTGATGAAACTTTTATGGTAAGTTTTTTAAAATTTTAATTTACTAAATTAGACATTTTTGCTCTTTCTAGAAACTGATTAATGAATAGTAACAGGTGTGAAATTGAAATTTATTCAAAATTTATTCTCTTACAATAAACCAAAATCCTAATCTAAACAAAACATAAAATCTCGTGTGAAAACGCATACATAATGATCAGTTTATGATAATTAAATCAAATGTTTTACATATTTTTTCTTATATAGTAGAAGGAAAGTTGAATTATAAAGTAAACCTAAATTTAAAATCGTATTATGAGGCGAGTATATTTATTCGTAAAAAATAAAATTAATCTAATTTACAAATTTTCACTCTGCCCAACTTAGAAAATTTATTTAGCGATTTTTTATAAAAATTTATTTTTCCCAAAACCTGTGTTTTTAGTGAAGTCTCTTGGCCCCTTTGAAAGGTTGATGCTGGATACAGATGTATTTAAAATGAAAAGTACGACAATGACATTCATGAAACTTGTAACATTGTAAATCCATCTTCTTTAAAATACGACGATTTAATTTTCTATTTTTCTATTTTAAATAAGAAATTTTCTTACACGGTATTTTATATTTCCGGGAATAAACAACTTCTTTCAAAATACGTACTTTAAAAAATGTTTTACCTTGGAGTAACTTACTAACTGTTTAACGGATCTCCTAAACGTTAGGACGTGTTTCAGAATTTGTTCGGAGAGCGTAACATATTACTTATTTTTCAAAATTTCAAGGACTTTTTTCGTTGCTTGTGCCACTGTATTCATAGGAAATATATCTCCCACATCAGGTAATCAATTCCTATATTTTGCAAGTAACTTTTGTTTGTGATTTTTTTTTATCACTTAGGTTTTAAAGTGTCAGGTTAATACTGTAATTAAAAAGTTTATCCTTATTACAAACGAAGGACATACTTAGTTTGTGAGAAATTAACGAAATTATATTCGTCAACACGGAAACAATCACTTTAAAGTTAAAATTAAATTTTACAGTCCTGGTGTACAGTTTTATAGACTGAGACACATTTAGAGTACAATTTATTAAAATATAATTGTTAAATAAAAGCCTGTCAGGAGTTATTAGTTACCAAAAGAAAGACTTAAACATTACATTTTAAAATATCTATATAGATAAAACGTTTTAAATACAGTATATATACTGTCAGATTTACCTTGCTGTTTAAAAAAAAAAAAAAAAAAAAAAAAAAAAAAAAAAAAGGTTTTACCAATAATGTTCATATGAATATTAAAAATAATTTAAGTAATTTATACGTAATGATGCTACTGTTATAATATTTGGAATAAACGCCCATGTAATTGTATTTATGTTTATATCATACTGGCACAGTATTTATTTAGATTTATTGAAACATATTTCCTTGTGATCTATCTCCAGTATATTTAACAGTTAAATACACCCCCATTTTAATAAGTTCAGCTCATTTTCTTATTTTACTGTAAATGTGGTATCATATTGTCTTGTAAATTACTGTAGTTTTTTATTTATTGGAAACAATTTTATTTGATTTCCATATTCACAGGTCCTATTAGCTATTTAAATACTGTTAAAACTACACCATGAGTCTTAATAATGTCTCCTTTTTACGTTAATATTTTCAGTTCTATTCGTAATATTCTACAGATATACCACAAAATCGTTTTAGACCATACCTAAAATATGTATAAAATTGACGACGCGCTTTGAGGCCTTGGGGTGAAATTTTAGGTCGTCTTATTATTCAAGATTTCATATTTTTTCATCGTAACATTTGCATATTAAGAAATATATAATCCATATAGGAAATACATATACATATACCATTTTGTTTCAATTAAAATTTCCATTAAATGAATGAGACAATTTTAATACGTCTTTATAATCTCTACACTAAACTTATTATTCATTATACACGTTTTATTTGTAATGATACTGTCATGTCTTTTGTTCTCTTAAGTTAACTCCTTGTTCTTTATCTAAATCGTGTAAAATATTTAGAATAATTTGAGGTCATACGTCATGTCACATAGTTCAAAGTTTCAAAGTTGATTATTATGACCATTGATAATTTTGCATCTTTAGGTGTATCTAGCCAAATAGAAATATGGAACTAAGAGAGGAGAACATTCGTTCGAATAAATCATATATGATTCCTGTAAAAATATATTTTATATCAGGTAACATTTGAACAGATATTAAGAAGAGGATAATATTTAATTGTAGTTAAATCAATACTTATGAACATAAATATAAACAATGGATTTATTAAGTATTTTATAAAAAAAATTTAATAGTTCAATAGAATTTTATACTATTCAATAGAATTTTTAAATTCATATTTTGCAATATTTTCAGATATTTGTGATTTGACAAAAATGAATTATAAACTACACTGGCGAGAACAAAAGAAAGCCTTACTACATTGGATACATGTAGGTACTTTCTACATAGCATTTACGCATAAGTAGTTTTTCATATTATTATAATCGAGCATGTAGTTTACACAAAGTAAAAATAATTTAAGCTTTTCAACAACGAATTCAAAGTAATACTTTAAGTTATACTTAAATTGTATAACGTAGCTATCCATATGATTAACTCATTATTAAAAAAAACGACTTAAATAGGATTATGCTTTTTGATTTGATAACACTTTACTCATTTAGAAACAAATGGAAAAGAAACCAATCCGAACATTTTTAAACCTGCCTGAAGTATTAATCTACCTGTATTAAGTCAGACTTGGAAACTTGGATAGTTTGATCACAACTTTGCTTGTAACATCACGTACAGATACCAACAATTTTATCTGACGTATTTAATATTTAGAAAGTTATGAGAGTTATCACTATAGTCATTGAGAAGTAAAGTGAGTCATTTAAAAAAATGTGTACAATACTAATTGAAAAACAGTTTATTTTAAATTAGTGGTTCGAAGATATAACGTTTATAAGTTGTCAAACTTTTTAACATTGGAGTTTCAAAATGTACTTATGTACCATCAAAAATACAACATATATATATATATATACTACTAAAAGTGTATTTATATTAAGTAGCACATATAATGTTTTCATTGAAAATAGAGAATTTGCATATAATGTAAAGTTATTATGTATTTAGTTTATTTTAAATTGTTAAGGATTTAGTTAGGAGTATTAGCTGAATAATTAAAAGCAATTAAAATACCTTGTCTCTTATATAAGTCAAAATAATAGTACCACACCGTATAATATTGTTTTATTAACAGAATAATAAATATAAATCTAAAATTTAACAATGTTATAAACAACATATTTGATAAACAATTCAATATCAGCGATATATATTTAAGAATGTTTCAAAACCAATAAAAACTTGGTAGCGGAAAAGTAAAAATGTTGTTAACTAATCGTATTCCTCGTTACAGTAAACATGAAAGGGTAATGGTATAACTTGTGCTGTTTGACTACTGTGAAGTGGCCTCATCGACAAGAGAAATAAATCCCTAATTGCCAATTAATTCAGCTCTATAAATTGTTCAGGAAACTCCAACGTTTTAAATTAAATTTCAAACAAAGTTTTTTTTTTCCAAACTGTACAAAACCATTATATGTATAAAGTACGATTATTTATTATGATTCAAATGCTAATTCTCCACCATTTTCATCAACCATCTCCATCTTTCATTTCAACTATTTCATTTTAATTGGGTTTCTAGTTTTAACAAATTTATAACATAGATATAAATTTGTTATAACATACATGTCATATCCTAAGAAATCCTTATTTTTAAGAAACGTGTATATCTAACGGTAGTTTGAAACTATGTCCATAAGAATTACTTTACTTTTGTAGTTTGTGAGTTGGTTTATAGACAGAACAACAAGGGATATAATATTGAAGTACGGTAGTTATTTTTATTGAGACTGGGGTAAAATATTATAATTATTAAAATAAAACGTCGAGTCTTCCGGTTATTTGATTATGAAATAAAAGGGAAAAAAACAAAAAAAACCCTATTCTCATTGTGGACTTATTAGATACCATTTTAGCATTAACAAATGTGCTGAATCTTCAATCTTATACAAGTTGAAGTTTATTTTAGGTGAGTTTAAAAATTCACACCGATTTAAAATACATAAAATCAATTACAATGAATAAAATTGTACTTATATGTGTAAACATATTTTTTAAAGAGTATCTATATGTTGTTTTTATGGTATAAAAGTTAATACAAATAAAATTATATATTGACGATAGATATTTTTCGTTCAAAATTCAAAACGGAATACAACTGAAAACAGAATAAAAAATTGAGTAGCCTTCTTATTTCTTAATTCGTTGCAAATAGAATCATTCGATCTTACTAATAAAATCATAAGAACAAATGATTTTAAAGAAATTCTTCTCTAATTTTTTTTTTTAATTAATAAGAATAGAGATAATTTCCAAACTACAAATGTGAAATAATTCTGTTTCGTATCACCGTGGTCGTTATTATGTAGTCATTGATAACAATAGTGTCTTCAGATATTGTGATCTATGTTTCTAAACTTTCAATATAAGACCTAATTATTTCTCTAAAGTTTGTCACTTCATAAGACGGTTAACAAAACAACTGTTTTAAATTGAAATAGAGAGACAGTTATTGATATCATTTACAGCACTAGGTACGACTTTGCAGTAGTTACCGGTTGGATTTTGTCGAATGATCTGTTTTCATTACATACGTTACTCGGTAGAAGTACCCGGTCAACCAATCTTGTAATATTGAATAAACAACATAGGTTTCAACTCATAATTTTATGTTTACCTCAATGTTATTGAAACATTTAGTTCGATAAAGGAGTTATAGCTGTGCAAAATTAGTAGTTGATGTTTAATATAGCAATGGTTCACTTACGTTTAGATACATGCCCTAGAAGAAGGTTAAAGATATAGTTATAAACTGGTGGAAGATACGACGTAAGCTAGTTTGGAAGTAAGTAGTAACTTGGATTTTGGTCGCAGAAGATTCGGTAGAAGAAAACGATTTCAAAAATCAAACAGCTGTTAAGGACAGGTTAGGTTAGGTGTCTTTCACTCAGAGAAGAAAGCAGTGAAGGATTTTTGGTCAGAGAAGAATTATTCGGTTAGAGAAGATTTCGGCTACAGAAGATTCAGTCAGAGAAGACCACCCACCATAAATAACGGAAAGAGTGTAACTTGAACTAAAAAGAACTGTCTATTCCATTTAAGAAAATTATTCCATTTATTTGTTTTTAAAATGTATATATATATATATATATATATATATATATATATATATATATATATATATATATATATATATATATATATATATAAGTGACCAATTTATTAGAACGAATTATGTTTTATAAAGTCTTCCAATGAAGGTTTAAGACAGTAAATCCTAATCTCCGTATAGACTGTTTTGTTTTCGTCGCTCTCACATTTGTGACCCACATGAGACAAAACAGAACACGCCCACATCAGGAACCTCATCAATTTGTTTAATATCGATCGATTTCGTGTTTTAGTAAAGTTTCTAATAACTGAAAAAAATTATTAATAACTTGCTACTAAATTAGTTTTTATGTTTTATTTATATGTCAAGGTTCTGTCGCATAATATTTTTTGAATTAATTATAGCTATTTTATGCTGTAAAAATCACCTAATTCAACATGTTTTAAAGTAGATTGTTAAACATACAAGTAAAATTTTATCTATTATAACCAATTTGATGCATTTTGAATATTGGTCGGATTTTATAAATTACATAAAATGTTTCTTTTAACTTTACATAGGGCCTACTATTAAGGTTTAGCATGTTAATATTTTTTGAATTAATTATAGCTATTTTATGCTGTAAAAATCACCTAATTCAACATGTTTTAAAGTAGATTGTTAAACATACAAGTACAATTTTATCTATTATAACCAATTTGATGCATTTTGAATATTGGTCGGATTTTATAAATTACATAAAATGTTTCTTTTAACTTTACATAGGGCCTACTATTAAGGTTTAGCATGTTAAGGAATGAAAAATTTAAAAAAAAAAAAAATGGAGTCTTATAAATAATTTTACTTAATGCTAAAACGAGATATTAGAGACCAGTTCTTTTCTGTTTCTGAACATTCCCTAATTTGATAATTCCGGGAGTTTTGAGATTTGGTTTTAAAAAGGGACTACTTTAAGTATGTTTTTAATAACGTAATTACTGTTACCAGGCGACTAAGAATTAAAGTTATTTGGAACCTTCTGGTAAACATGTTAAAAAAAAAAAAAAAAAAACAAGTTTCAAAATATAAGTGCTGAAATTTATTTAGCTTAAATTGTTGAATTAAATTTGACCATTTACAAAAAAAAAAATAATAATAAATATAACCAACATTTTATAGTTCTAGATCCTTTAAAAAAAAAACAATTGTTACACAAGTTAGATTTCAGATGAATATGAATTTATATAAAGGATTTAAATTTTAGAAAAAAAAGGCCAAAATTATGTATTACAGTTAACAAAATTTGTGTTATCAAATGCTTAATTTACTACCATTTATATATATAGAGATACATGTTAAAACTAGGTTGATCAACATACTATTTTTCTATTTTAAGAAAAAAAAGACAAATTTATCATATATAAAAGAAATTCATTTTGTTTTAAGCCATTGACGTCAATATATTTTAATTTTGAAAAATAACCACTTTGGGGTCGTGGAGACCGAAATTTTTGCATGCAGTCCCTTCCAAATTTATTTTGATTTTAAATTAGTACACCTTATTTTACAGATAGAAAATGCTGAAATGAAGACACATTATTATACAACATTAGTTTCTTTGTTATTAATAATGTGTTTAATCCTTAAACAAAATAATATTAGTTGTTCTTTTTTAATGTCATTGAAATTCTTCCCTCTTTCTCATTTATCCATTTCAAAAACTGAATTAGGGACTTACAGTACATAGGCTTAAAAAAATATAACAATATCAGCAGTAAAATGTAATCATGAAAACAAAAATATAAACAATAAACATAACCTGAATATTACAACATCCATTGAACGGGAGATTACTATCTCCTTTGTTAATGGGAGATTAGAAAATCTTTGATATATTTTCAAGAAATTGAACGCAAAATTTAATTAGCCATTTAGTTATTCTGGAAATTCCTAATTTAACATTAACTAATTTTTCTAGAAACAGGCTGTCAATCCTTGAACGTTAAATCTTTTAACATTATTAGAACAAAAGATCGAATTTTGGGTTTTTTAATTATTGTAAATTGGGAGAGTTTATTGAGTTATTGTACTATCATTGATAGTCACTTTAAGGACATTGTATTAGTAAATACTGTTATAGTTTACTAAAGTGTCTGTCCTATTCAAAATTTAATAAAGAGAGCCATTAGATTGTGTTCAGTTTAAATACCGGAGAAAGGGAAGGAGACAGTACACTTTCGTGGCTTTGTTTTTGACACTCATTCATCCATCTTGTCCGACAATTCAGTTCCTTTAGAGTGTTGTATTTGTTGAATAAACATTTACAAAAAGCTATCTACCAACAATTAAACTATTCGAATACACGGATCGTAATATTGGTTTAACTTATCACATAATACCTCTTTAATTAGATATATTTTTATTAAACGTCAATTAATCACATTTAAAAAGTACTGACTAAATAAAATAAATTGAAGTATATGACAGACATATTACTGATGTAAAATTTATTTACAAAGTATTCTAAAATAAACTGAAATGTTGGACTATCAATCACAGTTAACCTACAGATACTTTTATAAAACATTTGATTTTCAAGTTACATTTAAATTATAGTGAGGTATTGCTTTGATAATCTGTCACCAGACAGGTCTGACATCGGTGACACCAGCTGTTTTCCAACAACTGACATTGTAGGGGCATTAATATTTACTGACAAGTTTTTAATTCTCAATTGGTTAACGTTCTATACTAACTTCAGCACTCTACACATTCAATCACAAAGTTGATTAAAAATTGTGGAAAATACAATTACAACCATTTTTATGTTTTATTTGTTTTGGCTTTTTATAACAAGTTCCAAAACTCATTTGCTATTTTTTCCTGCAAATAAATCCAACTATCTGTGTATAAATGACGTATTAATATGTTACATAGTAATTATAGAGGATTTAGATTTGGTTGATGATATACAAGTAGGTTTTATATCGGGTAATTACTATCAGCTGCAGCTGTAAAGTAAAATAGGGAACTTGATAGACAATTCGAGGAAAGTGGGGCTTAAAAACAACATACATAAAACAAAGCTATCAACATTCAACACAAGGTAGACAATGACGATAGATTTAATTAAACAATGAGAAACCATACAGCGGGTTGAGGAACTGGGTTATATTTGGTACTGTCATTTGTGAAAAAGGTCAGTGGGTACAAATGAGGATGGCTAATTCAAGTCTCTGAAATTTTTAAATATATATCAAACATTTGGAAATTAAACTAAATAGGGCCAGAAACTAAATCAAGTTAATGCAATATCAATTCACTTTTCCTGTTTTTTCTATGGCTCTAGATTTTTAGGTATTACAAAAATCCTAACCGATAGACTTCAAATGTTTGTGAAAAAATATCTGAAACAAATATGTATAATAGTTTTACTAGAAAAGATGAATAACACAGAAGAACGAGCAGCGGATAAGAGGAGGAAGAGGAAAGACTTACTGAAAAAACTTGGAAACTATAAAATTGAACTAAAAATTGAAAACGCTTGAAACATGACGTTGATACCCTGAGTTAGTTCCGCTATATCAGATGGAATATAACTAAGTAATTTTAGAATATAAGTCATCTAAGTAAATGTCTTAATTAAAGTCGCTATTGAGTTGGGTATACATATATTTTTGTATTACCAAATAATTAAATATTTATTTCTAAACACTGAAAGGTATTACATATTATTGATACAAATTGATTTTATAGGTAATCGTCCGTTAAACAAATGTTCTTAAGCGTGAAAGTTGTAAATTCGTCTTTTAATTGAGCAATATATTCAAACATATACTCAAACATTTATTAAACATTGATTACGGTAGAACAATACCTAAACTTGTGCAAAGAATATCATATATACTGAAATGAAATAAATCATATACACTGTTTTTTAGTCCTATTGCTTTAGATATGATGTGTTCTTGTGTGGATGTAAAAATTAATCAAATAACTGTGGTAGCCTACATATACTTACTTTAACGTCCAATCCTTATTACTGTATTTAAACGGTAATATAAATTTTATTTGCACTAATTAACCACGCTTATTAGTGATTATGGTTGGTTTTAGTGATTGAAAGGATAACAGAGTGACATCAGGGCAAGCACTGTCCATATACAATGATAGTGTTACTAATTAATGTTACAATTACATATCAAATCCCTTGGAGGTAGTTATGTGGAGACTAGATGTCAAAGGGTTTGTCTGATTAATTAATGGCACTTGGTTCTCGTTACGCAAATGGCTCAACAAGTATTATTATTATCTACTTTACTTTTATTTCATTATTTTCCCACCTTTATATACATATAAATATAGATATTATTTGTAACAAAATATGAAATTTAATAATCTAGTAAAATTTACATATTTAATCTTCAAAGAAACAAAAAATATCTTCATTTCCTAAACAAATATTTACTGTTCTAACAACCAAATAAATTCGAAAAAAATAACGTTGAGGAAAAAAATTGAAGTTGTGATATAATACATTATATTACTCAATGGTAGATTATATTTTTATTTTTGGGAAAGATTGTCAAAATGACACCAAAAAATAAAAGTTATTTGAAACAAATTTAAATCTGTAAAAGAAAAGACAACTTAGATTTGAAAAAAAAAAATCCATTTAGGTACCAAAAGAACAAACTTAATTTTCTAAATTTTATGTACACAATTTTATAGTAAACAAATGCAATCACTATTAATTTTTCTCTATCAAACTGATTTGTCAAATTTGGTTCCGTGTTAAGATAACTAAATTATGAAAGAAAACTCTACAGTAAACGAAACTATACTTATTAATAACAGTATAATATAAAATATATAAAATAATAATTACTTCTCTCCCCCCTCCCCCTAGTTGGATGCAAAACACATCTCGATCGCCATGTCATTATGTGCATATAAAAAAGAATAAATTGTAATAAATATCACTAGCCCTCGGATAATCTAATAGAGTCTGGATCGGAAGAAAACAGGAGTTGGAATGGTCGAAAGACCTAATGGGAAAGATTACAGAGAAGTCTATTCCAAGATCACACGAAGAATGTTGCTAATCCAGCTATGGTTGTTGCCTTTGCTTCAGCCACACTCTGAAGCTCTGAAAACAATAAAATTGTTTAATTGTTTATATAAACATAGAAGGGAATGAATAGAAAAAAGAACTGTTATATATTTTTACTAGGAATTAAATGAGAATGAAGTAGAATTCTTATTCTATATACCATATATATCATATAAGTTTTTATTGTAACATAAAACTGAGTTAGAATAACTACCTGAAATTAAAATTGTGTACAACATATTTATTGAACTGCAGGTGATAAATTTATAAAAATCATGAAATACGGTTCATATAACATAAACAAAATGTATACGTAGAAATACTAAATGGACATAATTTAATCAATGATATACCTTTTTCTGTAGATAAAAATTCATTAATATTTTTTGTTAGGCAGGGGATAGTTTATATATATTTGCTAGCTAAACACAATAATGTTCTTTTGTATGTATGTATATATATATATATATATATATATATATATATATATATAAACTAAAACTTTTCAAGATATAAATAACTTCTGCAATTTATTTTGATTCATTTTATAATTCATTCACAATAAATGAAAGTAATTGAAAGGATTTATTTCTAGTTTACTTAAAATACAAGCAAATGCTTAAGTATTGCAGTGAAATTGGTGACCCTGTTTATCTTGTTAAAAATAATCCTAGCTGAATTTATATCCTAAGAGATTTGAGAAGGAAATAAAACGCAAGCCAAGTTATTTTATTCAGTAAAATTAGACAATATAAACTGAATCTATAAAATAAGACTGGCGCCAAATGTATTTTTCGTTTAAAACACTATCATTTACATACTGATATTGTTCATATATAAATACGTAATGAAGTACTCCTCTGTGAGTCGTAAGTTTATCCAACATCGTTACACGTAGAAGTGGTTTTGACGGTTAAATTGATTAGTATGAAATAATGTATTGTACAATTGCATATCTCATTTGTTAACAGAAGTGTTGTATTCAACTGTGAGGGTTTTGTTTATGATATGTAAAAGATGGAGCTTTGGTTTGGATATTATCCGAAACTTAAATACGTTGACATAATATGACTGAAAAGAAATTATGTTAAAAACGAAATTGAAAATTAAGAAAAATTTTAATCTGTTAATGTCTAAAAGTTTACTCTAAAGGTGTAATTGTTACAATACTAACATAAACTCATACAGTATAACAAACACACATAACATAATTCTCACAAAAAATACGCCTAAGTATCAGATGCGTTTCAACGACAATGTCGTCCTCTTCAGTGATACACGAGCTACACCAATCAAACTATAACTATAACTAATAGTTATAGTTTGTATCACTAACTACTAATTATACAACTGTATAATTTTTCTCATAAGTCAAGCTCAACATTTAATATAACATAAACTCATTTGTTTGTTTAACTTGTTTGTTTAATTAAGTCTAAAATACATAGATGTTTAAATTATATATATATATATATATATATATATATATATATATATATATATATATATATTTCAACTTTTACATACATTAATATGCATACTGCTCACAGGAGTACGATAAAGGGATATTTAGGCCATAACGGTAACAAAATAAGTATTTAATACACAAAAATTATGAACATTACATAATCAACTAGGCCTTTCTTGAATATTCCACAAATAGTGTTATTTTTTAAAAGTTGAAAACAAATTAAAAAAATTGTTAGACAATTATATATTTTATATTGTCATAAGCCCATATCTGAACGAATGACTACTATTTTATAATAATGTTTAAAGAAATAATCAGTTGATATTTGAAATAAAATTTACTTTTTTCAGTTATAATGATTAATGAAGAAAGTAAATTTACATAAATCCAACTATCTTTACAGATAAATGACACATTTTACTTCTATATGAAATATCTACCCTCACACCAAATTACTATTAGATAGTTTTAAGTAATTACAAAAAAATATAATGCACAATCTAATTACGTGTACCATAAACCTATTTTAAGGAAATGTCTAGAAGTTTTATTTGATATTTATGTGGTAATCTCCATTATCTCTTGAGCGAATAGAGAAAGTTTGTACAAAAATTACTGTTTACCACTGACACATGTTATAGAGTTCTCAATTAAAATTTAACAAAATGACATCCTGTCTATATACTCAATCGTTATCATTGTAATTAATATTGTATAAAATTAAGTGTTTCGTGTTTTGATATGTGACGTAAGTTGACTTTAATTTTCAAATGTGACACGATAACAGATACACATACTTTAATTCCTTTAATTGTGTTCACAGGACGTACGTGAATTTAAATAAATATTCATTCTTTTACTTCATAATATAACGTTGAATACGCGAAATCTTTTGGCGTAGGTATTATATTCATTCTTTATAAACATGTTGAGATTTATACTGTTTGGAAGTTGATTATAACACCACAATGGAAGTTTGTAAACAACATAGTTTAAACAGATAAAACTGTGATATACTAGTCCCTCAGCAGAGGTCGTTCTTTCATTGTTTTTGATGGCAATGAAAGAAGGCCGAAGAGTAACTTTGTCGTAAACAAATCTAGGTAATTACCTAACTCTCATTGATTGAAGTATCTATCCTACGGTGGCAGTGTAAATCTTTACGAATTCTATATAACAAGTAAGGATTAAAACTCTCCCAGATGTTAGACTAGTTTTATATCACTGAAAACTGCATCCTCCTCTGAGACAGGCCTCATAGATTCAGTGGTATTTATGAAAAATGTTGACATTATAGCATATATTTAAATAAAACAATTTATTACAATAATAGAAACATAGAACAGTCACGAAGAAGAAAAAAGTTTCAGTAAATTAATATCTTTATAAGTTTTCAAGATAAAAATCATTATGTTTGAACTGTGGAATAACTGAGACTAATTTATTATATCTTGATTAAGTATCCGGATATATAGTTAATTTATATATATATATATATATATATATATATATATATATATATATATATATATATGGAAGCATGTAATTAACAAATTATTAATCAACGACTTCTATTATTTATATCCTTAACATTAGTACTGAAAATAACACAAGGTTCAAATCTTCGAAAATAAATTATTTTAAACGTCTTCTATAGAATGTACATCTACTGCACACTTTGCACAGAACCCGCATGTCCTAGTGCCAAATGACATTACGTATCTACAATGTTTTATATTCGATTTAATTTATCGTAATAATGTTTTTATAGCCACTTGAGCTTTGTTATCTTAGCAACTATCTTGGCAATGATGGTTGCCTTATCTTTGTGATAGGATTAAGTATTTGTTTGTAGTTAAATTAGTGACGTCATCCTGGAAAACCCGGCCATAATGGTATACGTTTTACTGACGTCACGTATGTACTGACGTCATATCTGTGGTAACGTTGGATATATGTGATAACGTTATATTATAAAGACGTATTTAGTGATGTTACTATACGTTATGTTTGTGATTATGTCACTATATTGATGATTTAAATGGTCTCGAAGTGAAATAATGTATATCATAAACGATGTCATTTCTATTAAGTTGTAAACCTATTTTTATTGATGTTTATTAATCAAACGTAGCCGAGATAATTGTCAACACGTTTAGAAATCTGAGCGTCGGTTGGATAGAAGACTGCTTCTTCTCCAAGAAAAGAGAATTCGGTTACTTCGAAGAACTGCCTTAATAACCTTAACAAGTAAGACTTTTACTTTGTTTTAGGTTTCTTAATAAATCTTATTTTCAAAAGTATAGATATACACTATTTTGTTTACGTTAAAAACAAATGAAGTATAATCTATCAAAATTTTAACTTATTTTGAAAAGACATGTTATAATTCATTTATTATTTTACTTAAATGTACTGTATACGAGAAGGTTTGTTTAATATAAATTCACAGATTATTCAATTACGTGTTATCTCTATATACAAAGTGTAAGTAGGATTTATCAAATGCACAATTTCAATCACATAAATATGTAAGTCATGTGGTTGATCAATAACATCTAAAATATTAAATATTTATATTAATTTTTTTTCCAAATTAAACAAAATACTATTAAATAAACAAGGCAATGTTTTGAAATCTTTTCATAACTTATTTTGATAGATGTATGAGAAAAACTTTGGAAAGCAAGAAAGCTACAAAGTTAAATGTAAAAGGTTAACGTCTAAGAGATGTACGGAAATGTGCCCAAACCGATGTTTTTAACATTTATAAATATTATCACTTGTTTTAAAAAGAAAAATATTAAAATAGCTTCCGGAAATTATACATTACACATCGGTGAAAATAAGCTTATTGTATATATCGGCTAAAAAAGCCCTAAATAACAAAATAACAATTTTACGTACATAGTGAACGTATTTGAAAATAATTTTAGTATACCTACAAATTTGTTTAATGTAGAGTATGTTTTTTTTTTTTTTTTTTTTTTTTTTTTTTTTACATTGGATTTTGATTAAATTTTTTAACAATTACCTGTGTGAAAATATAATATATTTAAATGAAGTAAATATGTTTTATGTAAACAACTCGATGTGAAGTACTAGAAGTTAATATTTTATTATTGATGCATATTTTTAATTACTGTAAGAAAAAAACTTTCAGTACATATGGCTAATATCTTTCTGATGAGTAACGAATCTATTACATGTTAAGTGCACTGGAACACACTTCTTCCTACGAAGAATTATTACGGTGCTAAGTTCAAAGTTACGTGAGATGCTACAATAAATGATAGTGCAATTATCTCGGACAAAAAACTAAAATACGTTGTTTCTTGTTTATACTCGTTAAATATCATTATTTTTAACTCGCAAGTAATAAAGTATAATACGTATATACCACATTTCTGTAATGAATGAAAATATGTAATAATTTCAAAAAAAAGATATTCAAAGGAAACCTTAAGAATACTATTCTAGTAGTAGACCGTAGGTGTAGACAACAATCTTGAAATTTAAGTTAGATATATTTCTAATTTTATTTCGTTAAAAAAATGAATAGTACTAATAACAATAATTGATGGCTAATATAATAATACAAGCTAGGTTCTAGTATTTGATTACTGTCTAAAAATACGTGAAAGTGTTTAAGAAGTGTAATTTAAAACAAAAAAAAACTATTCAAGAAAATTATTTTAAAATAGAAAATAACTTTTTTTTTTATTGTGGTGGAAATAGGATTTTGAATATAAAAGAAATTTCAATGGAAATAGTTTTTGAGCTGTCATTTGAGCAAAAGTGGAATTCTAAGATTCCAATTCTTAGAATAAGGTTGATTTCCTGTAAGGAAAACGTAACTGAATTCATAATAATTAGAACGAAAACCTATTATTATGTTTTTGGTTGTTGTTAGTATGGGTTAATTTTTTAAAATGTTCTAACATTTTTGTTAGAATTTTTGGCGATAAACTATGCTAATTAAAAATAAGTTACAATAAACAGTTAAAACTCATATTTATCAATGAAGTATATGGAAAGCGTCATTTTATTTTGAAAATCTTGGTTGTAAGTAGCTAGTAATGTTAGTCTCCAAAATGATGAGTATTAAAATATCTAAAGAAAGCTGTAAAGACAATAAACAAAATATTATCTCGTATTTAGGATTTTTCAAGTGCCTAAATATTGATTCACATGGTTCATTTTTTTGTACATTTCTACAAATTCCATTAATATTTTTTTAAAACAATGGAAATATTTCCAAGTGTGTTCGAGTGTCATTGTTTTTCTTAAATATGATTTTTAAAATATGCTACACATCTAACTCCCTGCTGTCTTTTTTTTTATGATTGATGTTGTTGATTTAAATATATATTGGTGTTAATTTCCCAAATACACTCATCAGCAAAAATATATAATAATAATTAATCAATTCTGTTTTTCATACATATCAAATTTATCACTATTATTTATTTATCGTTATATATAATTAGGCTTTGAATGAAGAGTTTGTGATTTTTATTAAATATTTGGAAAAGAAAATAGAACTTATAATTATTAGGTTCTTAGGAAAATAATTTAAATTCATGTAAAATAATTAGAGTTGAATGAATGAAATGAAACAAACATGGAGAGTGATTAAACAAACAAGTTTTCCTTACAAAGAAATTCTGTAAGCTATTTTGAGGAGAAGGAGAGCAGAAAGCTAATGTCCATAAATAGGCAGCTTTGTTTGTAATTATAAAATAATAATTCTAAGACATAAATGTGAGGTTGAACAGGGAGTACATATATAACAATTATTTAAAATCACATTATGCAAATTATACAATGATTCAATTTTAAAAAAATAGTAGAATAAATACAAGAATCCAGGTATTATTGGAATGCTTTAATGAGATTTAGGTAGCTTATGATAAAGTTGATGTTTTTGAAATTCAACTAAACTTTGTATTTGGAGAATATAATTATATATATATATATATATATATATATATATATATAAGTTCTAATATATAATTAATAATTATAAGTTCTATTTTCTTTTCCAAATATTTATTAAAAATCACAAACTCTTCATTTAAAGCCTAATTATATATAACGATAAATAAATAATATATATATATATATATATATATATATATATATATATATATATGGTTACGCAATGACTTGGCTATAAATAATAAAATAAATACAAATAATTAAAGTCAAATAACAAAAACTAAATACCTGTTAATAATATTTACAAAGAAAGTCCAATATATAACTGTTTGTAAATATTATTAACAGGTATTTAGTTTTTGTTATTTGACTTTAATTATTTGTATTTATTTTATTATTTATAGCCAAGTCATTGCGTAACCATTTAGGCTCATGTAGGAATTATATTAGAATATTGTGTTATACTTTTTACTGTTAGATTAAAACATTAAATGTTTTTTATATTCATTTTTGATTTTATTATTTAACTCTTTATATTATAAAAGAAAGAAATAACGTAATTATAACTCCAGGCTTTATAACACATAATATTAACTATAAATAAATCACTAGAACACTGTGGTGATTGTACATGAACAAGGAAAAAAACCCAAACCACAAAATAACACAAATCGTTTGGGTTTTTTTTCCTTGTTAATATTAATTATATTTATGACAGCTTGTGAGAAATAATAGAATGCATTATTTAGAACAATTGAATATAAAACTATTTATTTCATCATGTAATGCGTTATAATGAGTTAACAAAGGTTATTTATGTTACGTAAAGCTTAGTTCAGTTAGTCTCAAGTGTGCGTCCATTTAAATTAAGATATCTATAGAAGATGTTTTGAAATTATAATATACCCACCGATTCGGTTAAATTAAAATTTTAAAATTGCTTTTAACTGTGTGATATTTCACGAAACATACTGTACCTATGTTACGTTTATATCATAAGATATAAGTTTAAAACATTTCGTGTTAAACTAATAGTTCCATGTTGCAAAGAGTTATTAGAATTGTGTTGGAACTAATCCAGGTTTTGATGTCAGCTTAAGCTCTTGAAAGTTAGTTACTGGATTACATAGAAAAGTACAACCTGCAGTCATATACTGCAAACATAACGTTTATCTCCCGCATCTCTTGGATCTAGAGAAAAGTAATTTTTCTCGAATCTCTGGTATGAATAAGTGTTTACACCCGTAGATAATGATGTATTGGATATATTTTACCAACTCCAAGGGTTGACAAAATTAAACAGAATTTACAATTGAGGTGATTAATCTATTTTGAAAGAACCAGTATGTTTTTAACCGTGTGGAACAATGTTTTATACACGATTCACCAATCACTATATTTATGTACATATGTATTTCAAGTAATAAAAATTTCTTTATTTATATTAAAATCTACTCAAGGCTAACAAAACATCAAGAAATCTAGTTTTAACAAGTTGTTAATTTATTATATTATTATATATGACGGATTTTATTTTGTTTGATATATTATTTATATCTAAACAAAAAAATTCAGAAATATTTTAATTTGTTTTCAAATTAAATAAAAATACTAGTTCGGTCAAAATAATGTCATAAGGGCAATTTAAAAAAAAAAAAACAAGAAATAACTTATATATTTTAGATAAATTTCTTGTTACATTTTTTGAATCTTAAGCAATAGTTTTAAATCTGTGAAAATTCGTTTTGACCTTCTATTTAAAATAAATAAATGTTTTAACGTTATTAGCTGATTCTGGTTGTTAAATTTGATACGTGAATCTGGTTGTAAAATTTATCTCCTGAAACTGGTTAAACCAGCTTTTAACAGGTTTTCTGGTTTGCGCAGCACTGGATTTCATTTCCGTGCTTTTTATTTAGTGTTTTGAATTTTGATAGCTTTTTATAGTAAAGAAACAAAAATTTTAGGTGAAACCGTTTAAGCAAATGCATATTACCTTTTTAGAGACGTTTTAAACTTTTAAATCATTGTAACAAAACTAAAACAGACTCCACATGCACACCGCTCGAATAGCGTATCTCAGAATGTATTCGACACAATCAAGGATCATCTGATGACCTGATTATCAGCTGTCTTGTTAACTATATTTGACTTAGATATTGTACCTTTCAGAGCGATCGATTGGTGGTGAACTCTGTCTCTTGATATAATACTACTTTCTGCTTTGATATTTTAGTTGTATGTTGTGAGATGATATTTAAATTTTTAGATGTACTTTTAATACAGTATTATACTGTACAAAATTTGTTAAGTTAAAAGGAGTTCATTTCTGTAAAAGTTACAACTTAAATAAAGGTGTTTGTGAAATATTAATTTATTTATAAATTTTATATAATTGGTCGTGTACAAATACATACAACACATGAATTAAAAGCTCTCTTCTTAAGCTATCAAGTTGATATTTACCTAATTTAAATTCAGTGTATCTCCTCGTCTATGAGGGGTAATAAACTAAAAACCCCCACATACTATTTATAGTGTTACGTCTCGTTTTCTTCATGGCCAATTAGTGTAATGTCTATAAATAATCCTTTACAAAGTTATCGTCATTTATAAAATTCATGTATAATAAAGTTGAATTTTTACCTCATATAAGAAATTCGTGGTACTAAACTTACTTGATTAATTTACAAAGTTAAAATCTTCTACCACATGAATATATCGTGACGCCTTATAAGATAGTAATACCCAGATCCATAGAAATAAATATGCCTTATTCCGTAAATGGTAAGAAATAGCCGAATATACAGATATTACCATTTATAAAAGAATGAAGTAGAATATATCCAAGTTAGAGTTCATGCAATTTGACATAACCAAAGTCTAAACTATTAACAATCGATAATGTTTGCTGAGATATATTTGTTAAAACAAATGTTAAAAGAGTCAGATTTATAGATTGTCTTGTTATATAATACCAAATGAAAATAGAATTTTATTTTATTTTACCTATATCATTTCTCTTGATTTTACTTTACTATGTTCTCGAAATAATGTTGAATATATTTTTTTTATGTAGCTCCTTGTCTCCATTTAAAGTTTGTTACCGATTTACTTAAAATTATTGATACATTGATCAACATATTTATGTACATGTAACATGATTGATGTACATTGATCTGTTATATTATTGGTTGGTAGTGGGAATTTAATGACGTTGATTTTGTCGTATTCTCGAAGCATACTTGTTTAAAAATGATATTTAAAAAAAATGTAATATAGTACATTCAAAACTAAGCATATTCTTCTATCAAACTGTATGCTGTACGTAATATATTATGTGAAAGACTCGTAGCATACTCTATTTAACCTATTGAATGAATATCAAAATTTAAACTGCTATGCAATACATACTATATTATCTAATATTCTGAACATACCATATTTATATTTATACCCTATTTCTTGTATGAAGTGAAATAAAATACAATGAAAATATTTAAATTTCAAGCGGTTATGTAATGAATTTTTATCTGGAATGTTTAATGTATTTCATTCTTATTTGCATAAGTAGTAGTATTCATATTGTTGCACAAAGACATATTTCCTCTTTACTAAACAAACTTACAAATTATATTTTTATCCAATTCAGCTTTAAACAATTTAGATCAAAGTTTCCTCAAACATATATTCGACGGACACAAATAAAAGGTATAGGTGGAATCTATCAAATAATGCCCGTACCGGAGATGTAAGTTATAAACATAAACTGGTCATGAGGCTTTAAAAGACATAATTTCACCAATTTCGTCCCAATTTTAAAACATTGATAAAATGTGAAGATTAATGACCCAACCTCTTATATAGAATTGCAAGTACAAAATTTTACAATTCAAGAATAACTGTCAAATAAGAAAGTGAACCTCGATCTCCGTCATTAAATGCAATATTTTGATCTTATACTATTTACACTGAAAATATTTTTTAAAACAAGGAATGAAAGTTTAGTAATGAATTATATATCTAAATATTTTATAAACTCGTCGTCTATTGTTAGTATTCGCTTTTATATTCACTTTTCAAATTACAGTTTTGTTATCTACAAGAGATCTAAATTACATAAAACAGCGCAGCAAAAATATTGTATTTTAGAAAAGTGTAAATTATTATAGTTTGGAATATAAATATTGTTTAATACTTTTAGACTGAATTTATCAGACTGTTTTTCATATTTTAAACAACTTGTATAAAAAAAGAAGATATTGCAATCACGGGACAATATAAAGCAAATATGTGTCAAAGTTATAATGAAATTCTTACAAAACAGTATGTGATTTGACTTTAATTTTGAAATTACCTGAGAAAATCCCCTTAAAATCAAAATATTGTATGCAAATAATAATCCACTCTCCAATGAAATGACGTAGTTTATTTTAATAATAAAAGTAAATCAAATATTTCCAATATATGGTTTATAAAAGACGTAACTCTCTAGTAATAATAATTATTGTACCCACCGACGAGACCATAATTTGTCTCTTTTTGAAATTACGGGAAAAGCATATAGTTGTTAATAAGTATTTAATAATTTTCGTTTATCTGCAACCGAATAAACAAATTGTTATAATCTCGTTCCAATTTTTTCAAAACTGTACAATAATTCACTGTAAAAATGGATATTACAAGGTAAATTCGTTCTTCAGTTTCTATCTTAGAATCCCACTCTGATTTTTTGTAATATCAAAGAAAAATGAGTATGATTTAGAAAATGTATCATTTTTTTTAAGCCCACGGTCGTCCTTAGTGAGTAATTAATGGTCCTGTACAAAAATGTATATCTGTAGCTAACAGTAAACTAATTATACCGAATTTGATCTAGGGTTTACTGCATTCAATCTTTCTCAATCTAAATAAACCGATTTTTAATGAATTAAAGCAATTTTTTAGTGTCAGTGTACGTTTCTAATGGGATTATTTGGCTAATTTTGATTTTCCTAAATTTTTATCTAAAACTAAACTGTATACCATGTGTTCTTTTACCAGAATTAAGTTCAATTAAGACCGAGTGATTCCAGAATTGCTTATATGTCGGAAACAGTCCTGTAGATTTCCTATGGGGCTATGGATAAGCCTGTGTAGATGAGTGTTCATAGAATTTGACGGTTAGAGCCCAGGGCACAACAAATTTTAAGTGAAAACGATATTTCACCTAATTTTAACATTTTCTTTACTTTATATTTTTTAGGACATGTTGAATTATTCAGAAGATCTTTCGTCATTAGAATAAATAATGGCAATACAGTTCCAGATATTTAATTTTTTTTTTTTTATATTGAAGAACAAATTCAAGAACATATTATTTCCCCTCACTATATATCAGTGATTACGCAGACCACATGTCACAAAAGACGATCAATCATACTCCGGCAATATTTCACAGTTTTTTTAAATTTATTTTTAAAGAAAAGAAAATATTAATCAAAATAAGCAAACAAAAGAAAAATTATATTTAAGAAAAAACACTTTTTACATGAAAAACTTGTATTTTCATGAGCAGGCAGGGAAGAATAAACATTTTCTGTGATTCTCAAATACAAATTAATTTTACAATAATCTTGTATGTTTTTCAATATCATACTATTTATTTCAACACGATTGTTTTAATAAAATCACTAAAGTTTCGCTATATAGCCAATAATGATTCGAATTTGCCCCTAACCACAATTACTAGAAACTTTAAAATAAAAAAAAACAATTATGTGATTAATTGTTCTTTATTAATTATTTCCACTAAAATTAATAAAATTTATAAGCCAAATTAATATATTTTTTTTATATATGTTTCGCTATTTTTCATTCATTTGTGTAAATGAGTATTTTGTCTCAATCTGCCTAAATACCACTATGACATGTTCTTCAGAGAGAGGAGAGACTGCAAGTCTAAAATATTCTCTACGAACTGATCAAGTTCATATAAACCCTATATTTTATTCCTTTAATATTGATTAAATATTATTCAGATCATCTTCAAGTTTTTCGGGACCAGAACTTATCATACAGGTTATTTTCAAAATGTAGGGACATTATGTGACTTGTTTGTGTTTTCATGTGTCACATTTATAATATACAATGTGGTGTTGGTATAAGTTTTTGAAAAATTGATTTATTTAACAACTTCATGTAATTTTGCAGCATTTACCACTCTTCTATATTTTTTTTTTCACCTTTTATAATTTCCTCTATTTTCAAAATGATTTAAAATTTATTATTTTTTTTCACATATTTTTTATAATTGTGAAAGTGATATCAATATTCCCTCTTTGACCCATACATTTCTATTATTTTTTGCTTGTTGAATTTAACAGTTCTTAGATTAAAATATTAATTTTAAAAGAATATAAATGTATCATAAAGTAATTCAATATTTTCTCGTGTATCACTTGAGCAATTTTCCTTGTAAAAATAGGTATGTTATAAAATGTATATTACCAGAAAGTAAGTTCGTAATTTTCTTCCTTAATTGTGGAATAAGAGAGGATGGGGAAATTTCCATAATGTGCGCACACTGTTTAAAATTATCATACATGTCAGACTGAATGACATTGTGGTGATCTCTCGAATTTCCCCCCCTACAATAGGAGATTGTAGATTTTGATGCACATTGAACTAAGGCTCAGGTTGGAAAAGTTTGGAACGAGAGTAGTTGTATTTTTGTAATAGGTTGTTTCTTTTTGTGTTTGCTGTAACTCCTAATAAATGTTTGGCTGAGCTTATTTATAGATGGGTCCTGTGACACCTAGTAAAATATATTAAGTTTCATTCTCTTGAATTAGCCAAAATAAAAATAAAATAGGTGACTGCACAAGTAATCTTAGCCTATTACTGTATTAACACCGTAAGCAGCTCTGTAATCTCAACTTTAACGAGTTTAGAAGAAAATACTTGAATTAACATTACCAGGCAATATAAGACCCATATCCCTATATTTCTACATTTCAATCCCCAAAGATATGAAAAAATATATCCTTAAAGCCAAAATCATGAAAACTTTCATAAAGACGGTGAAATATAAATTTAGGACTACATTAGAGATCCTATAACCACGAAATAACGAATATTTTATTGTTGTTAGAACCAACATTCTCAAAATATGTCTCATATTAGAAACACTTAAACACGTAAATATTCTGAAATGTTATGGTGTTTATAATAAATATAGCTTTCCCGTTATGAATCTTTCTATTAAAGCTTTTATCCTATTTAAAGTAATCCAACTTAAAACAATCAATAACTTATGTCTCACATGCATTCTCTGTTGTACAAAATACCCTCCCCCCTAAATAACAATATAATGAGATACGCATTTGCGCTCCTCATGTTTTGTTATATTTAAGAATAGTTACTATGTATTTAAACCAAAATTATTGTGTGTATATGACCTAATAAGGAAGTAATATTGTTGTTATTTAACATTGTGACTATAAAAAAATTTGACGGGGAATGCATAACACTTGCCCAGCCTTATAACAAAATGTAATACTAGCAAGATCCTCTATATGCAATGTCCAACAGTGTTGTTTTGGCCTTGTACGATATGTCAAAGTGTATTGGCAGATCAAGATATCTCATCCAGCAGGGTAAGTTTGTTTAAAACTGCTTTTACACAGATTTTCTGACCCTCGTAATTGTGTAGATCACTAATTTATTGATGGCGACGAGGCCCTAACGCTACATATGTGAAAAAACGTTCACTAACTCTACTCGTATCTGTGATCCGCAGTTACAAAATGTCGTAACTATTCAAATTTAATTTTGAGGAAGACAAGGTTTAAAATTACATTTTTGATAATTACTTAGCTCTTTATTATCGTAGAGAGGTGGGGTTGGTTGGTACCATTGCAAGGATAATTGAAATTTAGTGACGTTAGTTGAATAATGTACCAGTTATGAAGAAAACCCTGTTTGAAATGTTGTATTTAAATCTATTTTAACCATTGAAAGTGAATTTTTCTCAGGCACAATAGTGTTACATACGAGAACACTACATCCTATATAGAAAACAATATTCCTTTCTTAATTTTTGTGTACCTAATCATGCATACGCACAGACAACGACAACGACGACAAAGTGAGACGGATGGGATATGGACATCAAAATTTTGGATTCCAGGGGCGATAAGATTAGTAAGAAGGTCGAAATATCTTGCTATTTACAAAATAATTTGTTTCGTATACTGGGTAACTAAATTCAACTGTAAACTTTATCGACTAAAATCTACTTCGTACGAAAGCTATAAATGTGCGTTATTATAAAGGCAACATAAAATAAGAGATTATAATCCCGTCACTTTTACTACGTTATGAGACACATTTCTCTAACATAAATAGTAAATAAATCCGCCTTTATTTCGGATGATATATATTGTTTTATAAAATATTATTTTGACGATAACAACGTATCTGATATTACTATACTTGAAGCCCTTAATATATTTTCCTTTTATAACAATCTATGAAAATTTTAGGTAATACATAAAATCATCAAATACTTATTTAAAGTGATAAGAAGTTAAATAATATGATTTGATGATTTAGTTATGGCAAAGTAAAACATAATTATCTTTAAATTTGAACATAATTTACCACAAAAAATAATAGTTCTATGAACTTTATTATTAATCTGTTAACAAATAGCAATACAAAAAACAAATGGTTATGCAATTCATAATAAAACCTAATAAGAGACATTGTAGTACAAGCGGTATTCTGTATTTAATATCAAGAAAAATGAAAAGTCCCAAACTTGTGTGGGATGACACAACAATTCAACTTGTTGATAAAACGGTATATGCCCTCCGTGATGACTATCACCATGGAGAGTTGTGAGATGTCACCAAAACTCAACTTGCTGATAAAATGGTATATGCCCTCCGTGATGACTATCACCATGGAGAGTTGTGCGATGTCACCAAAACTGAAATTGCTGATAAAATGGTATATGCCCTCCGTGATGACTATCACCATGGAGAGTTGTGCGATGTCACCAAAACTGAAATTGCTGATAAAATGGTATATGCCCTCCGTGATGACTATCACCATGGAGAGTTGTGCGATGTCACCAAAATTCAACTTGCTGATAAAATAGTATATGCCCTCCGTGATGACTATCAGCATGGAGAGTCCACCACTTCGTCAATGCGGACATAATTCACTTAGTAAAAACGTCAAACAGACACTCAGGATGTTTCGTATTAATAATAAAAACAAAAAATCCAGCAAATAGGGCGATACAGGCCTCTCAGAATCACGGAAGAAAATCATCCCGTTCCCGCCAACCTGTCAGGAGAGATGATAAACTGAGAAAAGTCTAGAATGGTACTGGAAGAAGATGATACCTGCGATCATTAGTTCAGGACAAGTGAAGTGGAAACCAGGTCAAAACTGGAAACGGTATGTGGGTATTGTAGATTCAAGGAATATCTTACAAGTATCGAAGGGACAATTATTGGACCTTTAATTCTTGCAATAGGAGGAGTAACCCACAGGCCATATATTAGTCAATTGGAGTGAAGTAATGGACAAAAGAGCTATAGTATATTGATACCTACCCTGTGACACCCATTAACTGCTGCACTTCTTTAAGGAGTTGGATAGGGTTCCATATACAGGAGTTAAACGTCATATGGAAACATGGATGCACTATAGATCTCTAGAGGCACTGCATAAATCTTTATAAAAGTCAAGAATATAATTTAAAAATGGGTCATTTTGTTTTACTGTCACGTAGGAGCATCACAATTATAATTAAATAGAGTATTTTTTGTTTTGTTTTGATTACTATATATAGAATGTTCTGTGACTAGTGGATTCTTGTGGATTTAATTTTTCTTATCAAATTTCGAATACTGTAAAAGTGATGTATGTTCAGTGAATGTGGTCTTGATCCCGTGTGTAGTGTTAAGTATCTAACAAGTTGGAGTTTATACGTAAAATATTTAATTTTAAAGATTGAATTTTTAGTTTTTTTTGCCAATAGTAATAATTGTTTGTCACTATGTTCAAATAGGCATGAGGAAACAGAATTAGAATTTAGAATCCGATAGATAATTTTGAGTAATAAATTTATAACTAAAAAATTAATTTTTATGTGATGACTCAATGTCAATCACCTGTCAAGATGTTAGGCCACATATCATACTTTGTAGTCTAAAGGAATTGGAGTGTTAAAAGTTTTCGTAAAAAACGTTTTTCCAAGATTAAAAGTAACACGATCTGATTTCGTTTATTTACTTTTATATACCCATCTTATAGCCAGGTTGTTAATTTATTTTAGAGATTTATTGTAACTTCTTCCGTTGTATCATAGAGTGATAGTACAACCTTATCATCAGCGTAAGTAACAATGGAAGTGTGTTGTGTCTTTGTGTGGTTAGATGTTGTACAGGATATGCCATATTATGAATTTATGTTATTTATCGCTATTATGAAGATTGTTGTACATTGTTATAATTTACTCTTTCAGTCATCAATAGTCAACTGTCGTACGATTTAAAAACAACGGCCGTTTCGTCTATACAGCCATTGAAGTTTGTCTGTTGTCGGAAAATCAATGGCGGTTATTGAAAATCATACTACTGATCTTAATGTGTTTTAGTAATTATAATACATATTAATAGTAAAGTAGGCCTTTGTGTCAAAATCATATGTGAAATTTACATTTATGAACAGGCCAGAAGTGCACTTCTTAATTTAAAATCCAATTATATCTAGTATAATTGATTATTCTTTGAAGTTGATGGATTGTGGAATGAAATTTTCTCAATCTGAATTGGAAGTTTGGGATTACATTATGCTTTTCAAATATTGGAGATATTTTTTTAATGAAATAGAAACTCATTTGAAGACTAATGGGTCGATATGACGAAGTTTCGCAGGGTTGTTAGGGGCAATTTTTTTTAAGTTTTGCTTTTAACTTTGCATTAAACCTTTAGTTAACAACAGACGTTTACATTTATAATTACCTATACTTTTAACATTTTATTTCTAATATAGTTTCAAACAATATATTGTCAAACTGACAATAGAGATTTGTAAACAAATTACCGAAAGTATTTGTTCTTATTTAAATAACGGCAAAACTAATTTTCCTAAGAATAAAAACATCATATTTAAAAACCTACGTATATTATCCTAACTCCGTGTGACGGATTTTATAACTTTGTTTATCCAGTAATTCCTACATATACATATAATCGTATACATTATTTAATTATTATTTATAGTTTTCGTTTTGAAACCAATATCAGGTGTACTTACAAAATATTGTTTCCATATCACAATACGGAAAGCGGGTGTATTATTTATAATACAGTGACATAAGTTATATGTCAGTAGTCAGATGTCAATTTGTATAGTAGAGGAAAACCAGAATATGTCCCAATTATTTGACATCAATTAGAGAATTAAAAAATGTATAGAAAGGCTTTAATTTGACTTAAATTTAGCTGCATTTTGTGTGATTAGGTGTGGTCGCTGCTATAGGCTGATATGTTGGAAAAGTTCATGTCAGGTTATTTAAATCAACCTTACAACTTCATAGATATATCTACGATATACGTCATAAATTTCGAAGAAATCATGGTTTATAACATTTTAAAACTGTTATTTTGTAATGGTTAAAGTTACTCATATCGATTAATGGTTTTTCATGATTCTGTCTAATCCGATTTATTCCTTTAAGAGACAAATATATATTTTTACACATTGTTTTTCTTTTAAAATTACCTGAATAAATAAAATCTGCGAATTTGTGGAAATTCGTTTAAATATAATTTTAATAAAATTATATAAAATGTAGGTTCAATTATTATATCAGTCAATAAAATGACCTAATGATTCGTGTTATTATTATTTTTTTTTTTTTTAATTTTCTGTTGGAATTATTGAACATCATTCATCAGTTTCGCTAAAAAAACAAACAATATTCAACGAGAGAAAAAAAGAGGACGTTAATTAAAATTGTGGTTGTTGACTTTACCAATCTGTCAAGCCTGTCTTGATTTTCGATTGGATTTGAAAGTGTAGCTGGATACAGAGGTGAGTTCAATTACTAAAATTTTAATTACAAATATAGGCCTATAGTTTCGATTTAAATTTTATATGCATAAATTATTATAAAAATCCCTGGATATTTCTATTAAAGTGTTAAGTGAACGTCTTCAATATTGGAAAATTTTAGTGGTATAGCTTTTATATTTTTGACGATTTTGTCTCCATCAATAATATATCATTATGAATATCATTGAAACTTTAATAACATATTTAGATAAAAATATTTGTGAATATGTTAATTTATTAAATTATTATGATGAAAAAACAAACACAATTTATAATTTACTAAATATTTTCTTTGTTTTTTCATTAAAATGGAGTTCTACCAAGTAGGCCTACAGTGCCTTCGGTCAATAGTGTAAATCGTATGAGGGAAGCGGTTGTAATTTGCTGTTATATTACATTGGTTATTTATTTTAAACTCCTGCATTAAAATTTATTATTAGAAAACAAGTGTATTATAATTTACATTTAGACTGTACAAGTGGTTTGAAAATTTTGAAGTTTAAAATAATTACTACTTCTATTTATACATGTGATATTTTTCATTTCGTAGTAGGTCTTTCCAATTTCGCTTGACTTCCGAATTGTACTTTGAGTTTTAAAAGGATAAAATATACTTATAACATCAACCAAAATATGACGGAATTCAGAAAATATAAATTATATGACTAGTCTTCAAAGTCATGAATAGATAATAAAATGTATAAAATTGATATATTTTTTTAAAAGGCATGATTTTAGCTGTAAATATCTTATTCAAAAGGAATATTTTTTATAGTGAAATATATTGTCAAAAATAAACTCTAAGAAAATAAAGCGTTTTGACATATTTATATCGATTGTAGCTGAGACCATGTCGGCAGTGAAATATTATTGTGCTCATTAATGAAAAGGAAGTGTGTGCTTGTTTGTGTATATTTTTATACGTTGCAATATAAAAATAAATTAAATAACTACTACCTATTGCTGAAATTTGTTTGTGGAGTATATGTATAATACATCATATACATATATATATATATATATATAGTATATATTTGCCATCATTTGTGTATAAGAAACAATACACGACGTTTCGAGAGTATAAATCAACTCCGTTATCAAGTGCGTAACTAACACGAGATTACGCCTTTTAGATAAATCAAAATTAGCCGAACATATAGGGTCCGAAAATCATAAGTTCAATTGGGAAGAGGCAAAAATAATACGCCGTAATAATAATTTATGTAAACGAAAAATAATTGAAGCCTTTAACATAAAAATAACGGACAACCCAATCAGCCAAACTAGTATAGAAAATATGCCCTTGTGTTTACCTCTTCTTAAAAATGAGCTTAAAATTGAAAATAAACAAAATCATAAAGAAAAAAGGCTGAAGATTTAAATGTTGAAAACGAAGGAATTTTATAACGCGTTCATAGGCTAGGAAATTAAAAGAGAGGACGTTGTAGGCGTTAACTACCGGTTTCCTAACTCCTCCCCCATCCCAGTTGGCATATCGTTTCACGACTGTTAGTTGTTCTGTGACTGGTTGTGAACAGACCTATTTTGGTTGTTATTTTTCAGTTGCTATGTACAGTACTCCGTTGATGGTCTCTTTTGTCTTGTGGTTTACTGATCACATGTGAGTTTCTTTTAATTTTTTACCGCTCAGGTTTTGTCCTGTGTGTTTTTTCATTAGATTTAGTTTCTGAACATAGGCCTAGACAACTAGGCGTGTGTTCTGTCCGCATGTTTTAGTTTGTAAGTTAGGCACTTGATAACGGCAGTTGATTTATACTCTCGAAACGTCGTGTATTGTTTCTTATACACAAATTATGGCAAATGTCCGAACAAACAATAATAATAATACTTAATCATGTCAAATTGCTCACCACTGTACAGGTATGTATTATTATGTCCAATGTCTTACATATTGGCGTGTATTGCTCATGAACCTCAACTTCATATTATTAAATTAGTTTTTCTATATTCTGTTTAGAATGTCATGCATTCTAAACGCATTCAGTGCAAAACACGAAGTCGTTAATCCATTGGTTTTACATAATTATTGTCTCCAACCTTTAAAACAAAATAATTTCTCTTACAACAATACATTAGGATATCCGTCAATAGATAAATTATGCCATCTTTGTATATACTTTAAATTAAACTCAAGAGAAAAATCAAAAGTGGGAAGCAAACGTGTTTCGATGTACAAGGAATAATCAGGGGGATTATTAGGCAGATTAAATACACATTTATGAAGAAACGATGAACAGATTATACACAATCATCCATCTTGTAGCTCCACTCTTGCGCTCCATAGCAACTGTTAAATTTAAGTATTTTTTTTTTACCTTTTTTTGTAAAAAGTTATCTTTTGAACAGAGTTGAAGTCAATTATTATTGTTCAACCAAATATTTATAGGAGTTTATTACTTCAATTCTTTCCTTCTTGTAAAAGCACTTTTCTCCGTTCCTAAACAATTTTTTTTTAGAATCTTCATGTTATTTTCAAGCCCCATTGGTCAAAATATTTTGAAATGGATTTATAATTTTTAGGACCCTAACTCTATGTGGCAAGTCATATCACCGAATAATTTGCATAAGCTAAACGTTGAATTCTTAACCCTATTATATTTTTACTATCTTCTAAGCTTTCTTCAATATCAATAATAAAAAATGAAAACAGAACTGGACCTTATAAACAACACTTCCTCATTATTTGACAGTCCTTTCTTACTACACAATCTCAGCTGAAGGGACTAAATATAGCCTTTTCAAGATTTTATCCGTTCTTGATAACAAGACATGCAAGTAAACTTTATAAAATAGGCAAATCTTTTCACGAGATCAAATTTAAAAGAAAGGTCAATATAAAAAAAAAACTTTATGCCTTTTTTTTACACTCAGATTCCCACTGTTCAAATCCATCAAAGTAAATATAATATTGATCGTAGAGTAAATATATCTAAATCCAGCCTGAAATTCTACCAATATAGAACTATATTCAGTTCACATTGTTATTCTATCTAGAAGCTGTCATGTTTTTCCTATCACATTCCCGAATGAGATGGCTCTATAGTTCTGAACAATAGCTCTTTCACTACCTTTATTTGGGGGGAAAATTATCGATCTCTTAAAACTATTCGGTACGTAACTTTCTTCAAATATACTATTATACATTATTAACAGGCGTTGAAAAAGACGTTCAGGCGCATTCTGGATAAAAGTCACCTAATCATCTCTAGGCGTTTTATCTTCCTTCGCCCTTCTCAGAAACTTTCAATAATCAGTCATTTCAAAACTAGCGTTTAAATATCATTCAACATGTACATTTCCGTATAACATATTTCATTTGTAATATCTACTGGATCAACAGGCTTCCAAATGCTGTAATAATTCTCCCAATCCTATATTGATTTCACTCTTGAATTTACTTTCCTTAAAGGATCCCAGCTTTTATAAGAAACTTTAGCACCATGGAAAGCTTCGAACGTAGTTTGTAGCATTCTGAAACAAATTAATCGAGTCTAAATAACAGCCTGCGCTCTACTTCAACTTGACCCTTCTTTGAACTCTTATAAATACTCAAAATTGACAAATGTATTGACTCTTCATTAAGTGAATTTCTGCAGAATTCTGAATCACTCAGCAGCTTACAGATATCTTTTTGATAAATCATCTTATATGTTTCATCCCAATTTAATTTTGGTTTGAGTTGTAATACCGTATTTGGTTGAACTCCATCTATCCGGACCCTTGTAACAATTGGAATGTGATCAGAGAACCCCAACACTACCAACCACAGACTTTTCAACAAAAAATATTATCTGACACAGCACATAATAATATAACAGGCGTTCTATGTGGTCTTAGAAAAGTAAATTTTCCATAATATACATTATTTTTAATTCTTCCATTAAATTTTATTAAATTAACACCCTCAAATAAATCCAGCAATTTTCTCCCTTTCGGTTCTTAGATTTTCTATAGGGGTTATTCCACGTTTAAATTAAATTCCTTTGGTGAGTTTGTTTATTATTGATTCATGTATTAAAATCGCTTCTAACTTAAAATTCAAATTCTTGTTATTAATCGGCATGCATATTGAAAACTTGAAATCTACATGCAATCTATTACATTTCAAATACCCAGGTAGAGCAGTTTTAGAACCAAAACCTATTCTTGAAACTTCATAATCATTTAAACAACAGAACTTTACAATTATATTGATATTACAATTTAAAATACATCGCCCACTTTCACATCCAAATTTAGAAGCTCTAACTGTTGGTATCCAAACCCAATTCATATCCATTAACAATTCTTTTAATTTTTCAAACTGGTCCAAATGATATAAAATATTACACGTTTCATACAGGAAGAATACATCGAAACTACACAAAAGAATTTTCAATCCGCAATCTTATATTCTAGCTATTTTTTCTCATTTCTTGGACAGTGTACACTAGTAATTTCTGACTCCTTGACGGTTTGCCACTTACTCACATCTGGGACAAAAAAAAAACTTACGTACAGGAGATTGCTGTGATTGACTTAATTCATTCACACAATATGTTGAGTATAAGTCGTAATATCGTTCTTTGTTATGAATATATATTTAGTTTTTTTTAAAGTTTAAGACTAGGAATGTATATTATATTTTATAGATATAGATAAATTGTGAAAGGAACACATCTAAGAGATTTACTTACTCGTGAATTATTTGAATGGGAATGAAATTAGTTTGAATTATAACGATTAATTTTTTTGAAGTGAGTCCATAACTTATCAGAGATCTTTATTTGCTTGATTAAGTAAAACATGTAATTTTAAAGAAAGTAGAAGATTTAGAGTTAAATTAGAAACGTGATGAGTTATGCTTTCTACCAAAAATAATAAATGACTTAGCAAAATTAATTAAGTGAGATTATATAGCAAACTGTGCATGTAACTGAAAGGCAGTTAATTTTATTTATCATCATACTTTGTGTTACGAATCCAGACCCAATTTCCTGATAATAAATAGCTAACAAGGGATTTTGTTTTTCTTACATTTTCTAAATAAATTAATCGGTTTTAGTTAAACAGTAAAGTTTGAATGTCTATTAGTTTTATTTTGACATATCTGAAATAATAATGTGAAACAATTTCTTGTAAATACAATAAATTTATACATCTTTATCGTAAAAAAAAATCCTGAGATATACCAAATGGAAATTTCAGAATCAAAAGCACCATAACCATCTTATAAACTTACATTTCTCTTCTATGTTTAAGAATAGGGTTATGTATTACAGAGGGAATCAAATAAAGCAGATTATATTAGGATTTATTTCATGGGGTTTACAAATAATTTATTTTATTGTGTTAAATGTGTCCATTTTTAAAACAACAAAAGAGAACATACGTTTTTATTAAAGTGAAGTGTTTTAGATTATGCAAACGCCGTTTATTCTAATTGACCATTGTGTAACTAAAACTATATTATTTTGTTTACTCAGGAATTTTAAATCCACAATTACTCATTTGCATCTTCCTGGACACATTATCACTAATTAATAATCAGAACAAATTTCATCTCTACGGAACGACATTCCACATTTAGACCTTAGGTAGTCAAATATAATAAAAATGTTATCGAATTTACATTGAAAGCCAATTGAAAGGTTTTAGGCCTTAAAGCCTCCAAAGATTCATTAATTTTTTTGACAAATATGTCCCAATTCCGAACTTGTATACAGACTGTTCTCTTTATAGTCTTTAAGGGAGTCTATGGGCTATATTTGAAGAAAAGTGGATTTAAAGTCACCGGAACATTTTTTTAAAGAAAACATAATTATGTGTTTTGATAAGTATCCTACAACTTTATGTGAATCGAAATTGTAAAAAATGATTCTTGAATGTAAAGTCGAAATATGTCTATATACCACATTTTTGTCGTTCTAACCAAATATAGCGGTTGCTTCCAAGTTAAAAAAAGTGCCAATTTCAAAGAAAAATAAAATATATATAGCTTACATAATTAAATTGTTTTAGAAAACAAAACTAAACCGCAAAATAAATACCATCATATATTCCAGTATATAAACATGGTAATAAAATTAAAAGCTCGGTAAGCTTGTAACACCCCTAATGTATACTTCTGTATTGAAATTAATTAGGGCAGTGTAGGTTCATTTTTTAATATTTTTGAATTATTTATTATTTATCTTTACATGCGGCTGCTTTACACTTGGGTCTGCACTGGAAATATACACATTTTACGAAAATTTGCCTTTTTTTGAAATGCACTTTTTTAAGATACTGTTTATATACACGTATCATATTTCAAATTTCTATCAAAATTACTATTGTCGATTCATGAACAATTGAAATGTTCTACGTTAGTCTTATATTTATACTAGCATTTCCCGTAGAGGCTTTGGGCGTTATCTTTTATAAATTAAAAAAAAACATGGTACTGATCATATTTAAAACTGCTTCTCTTAGTATTTAAGTTAAATATTTATTAAATCACAAGTGATTTTATACAATTTAAAAAATAAAATAAAATCATTAAAAAATATACACTTATTAGGAAAATGTCAATTTTCCTGAAAATAGCAACATTATAATTTAAAAATTTGGATTTTCTTAAACGTTTTCAAAATTATTTCGAAATTTCTATATAAATATGTTAAATGTTTTTCCTCCGGTGACAGAATTACTAAACGTGATGGACTGCTTGTTTTGGATCATCCGGCATAAAATTGTAAGTGTGAAACGCAATATTCTCATATATTATGAGGTACAACGTTTTTTAATGATTGTCATGTGATTTGTTAAGCAGAATTTAACAGGAAAATGCATTCTTTAAAAGTCAAATGGATAGTACGATGGTATCATAGGAATGAATATTAACTCACCATTGACCTGCAGTAATAATGTTGCCTCAATTAGGTTTGGATGGGAGTCACTCACAGATTTGTATCATTGTACAAGTTTGGAGGGCAAAGGTTTCTTAATAGCATAATAGGTGCTCCAGCTTTCAGAGTTAAACATGAGATGGAAATCCAAATGGAATTCAGGAAATCTGTTGGAAATTGTAATGCATCGTGTACATGCAAAACACATAAATATTCTACATTTTCTGCTTGAAATAAATATAGTAAAACAGTATTAATTTCAGCTACTGTATCATTTTTGTAGTCAAAATCTTCTATCTCATAGCCACAGCATCGATTTATTTGTATATAGGCATACACTCTGTATAAATCAACACGAAATATTTGGTTTTTCACCAATTCTCAATACTTAAAATATGCTTTGTGGAAAATACTTTCTTTGTGTACCTCTACATAGTGTTACGAAGGTACCCTGAATATTTCAAGAATCTAGTATTGGACTACGTTGATTATGAATCAATCAATCAGTCAGTCAGGATGTCTTATTTTATAAATATAGATTGAGTCTAAATGATTTTGCTTAATCTTATATATTACGATATTTCATGTACGTAGAAATTTAATGTCGCAGTTCAGTTACCGTCCATGTTGACGTTAGTAGATATATTTTAACTCAACGCTCTATACAATAAAACGAGTGAATCACTACTACACTGCCTATTTTTTACGCAGATAATATTAACCTTTTGTGTTCTAAATAACTTATATTTATCTCTACTCGAGTTTCGATTAGTGTGGTATTATATTTAAATGGTATATCATGTAAAATAATATATGTAATTTTTTTTAATAATTCCCAGAGACTTTTATCTAATTTCTTTCAGATGTAAACATTTGTTGTTGTTATTTAATTTTAAAAGTTTTAAGGTTTTAACATAATTGTTTTAGTAAATTATTTTGGCTTAATTAATACAATCTGAAATCTAATTAAACATGAGGTTGAGTTGTTAATTATTTCATTTCATACTTTTTCAATTAGAATAAATATTTTTTATTGAGATAATACAAATAAATAGTATATTTTATTCTACTACAATTTGTATGTAACTAATTTGCGTAATATAACAATTTAAATTATAAACTTTTTTTGTAAATCTCAAATTTAGTTACAAAAGATTTGCAAAATATGGAGAATTAAAATTAATTCATCGCCCCAAATGTAAATTAGCTCATTACAACAAAAAGGACATTACCATAAGGGGTTGATGTACATGGCTTTGGTTAAATCACTTGTTTCTCCAACAGTAAATTAATTGGCAATTAACGTAGTTGTTTATATTTTTACTGTATTTTATTACACTCTAAAATGATTACTCGGATGGAAAATTTAAACCTTGTCACAATTTACAAAATGCAACGTACGATATACAATGCAAAACACAGAAAGTAATGTCTTTAAATTATCTATTGATACGTCAAACGATCATCTAAAAGTTTCCTTGGAAGTATACTCTTAATTTCTGTTATTTAATAGCTGGTGAATAACTGCTGACTTAGTTATTTCCTCTTTTATAGAAATTAAAATTGTTTTGAAAGGTTTCTTGCATTTGTAAGCTATAACTAACATTTTAAAAACTATTTATTGAATGGATTGAAAAACATTGCGTTTGTTTTATCTTTCATGTTTTATTTGGACCTTTTAAAACTTGCAGTAAGAGAAATATCTTATACAATGTTATACTAAGTGCACTTGAAAACAATTAATTTTGGATATAAAAAATTATTAAATACGCGATTTCTTAAAACATGTATCCAATTACATTAAATCCGCGGAATATTCAAATTAGCTGGATACAAATTTCATTGTTGTAGATACATGGTGATATGTATTATTTATTTGTTTAAGTACTTAAGCATATTTTATTTTGAAAATATACCGATTTACGAAAATAGATGGTTTGTTCTAAGCAAGATTATCTTGTCGCTAAATAAAATAAATAAAAAAAAGTGTCAAGAGCTTTTGGTTATGATGATCGATATAACCTATTGTGTTCTCCGAAGATATCACTGGCTGTTCAGGTTATGTGTGAATATTATGGGATTTACATTTTCTTCATTAAATGGTTAACGGATGAACTGTGGTTTCACATATCTATTCATGAAACTCTGGATACTATGCGGCCTTGAATGCAAACATTTACTCAATGATCATGTACTGCATTCCGAAAAGATTGGAACATGGTGGCTAAAATGTGATTGCTAAACCAATTTCCTTTTATACAAATTTTGTCTGAGGGTTATGGACAGATTGTTGTAAAGTTTCGTAAACAACTTGATGCCATTGAGTATACGCAAATCTACTTTCATCACAATGGAAGAACACTCAAGCGTTTCAACGGCCTTCATTCCTAATACACTCAAAACCTAGTTATTTTGATACGTAATTATTTAAAGCGATTTATTGAAAAGCATTTACATATCAAATTAGAACAATTTAAAATCATGGAGCTAACATCACTCGAAAAATTAACGTTAGCGACATCAATACATTTCAGTCAATTTGAATATATAAAACGACAATTAGAGACATGTTTGAATGCATAAAGTTAAGACTGACAATGTTTGTTTTCCCTTGACTAATAATTCTCTAGATAATTATTAACGAATTACGTATATTTAGAAATCCAAATACATGTATTCAAATAACTCTATGTCTCTCTAATAAGTGACTTAACTTGAAGGAGTTATATGAAAACAAATACCCTCTGAGTACCAAACATAATTTAACACAGTTTTACTTGCTGTATTAGTTTTAATAACGGACAACAACTTTCAATTAGTTTTTTTATAGTAAGGGAGTTTTGTTTGATTTAGTGAGAGAATTTTCAATCAAATGTTTCTTGTTATTGTGACACAATACATGAATTTCCCATTGTGATACAAAAGAAAAGGATACTTAGTTGCGGGTGAATTACGATAATCCTTGCCACTCACTATTTTCAAACTAAAATATCACTGTAAAATTTAGCTGGAAGCAAATATATCATCTACTTTACGGCTTAACGCTGCAGTAAATTTTACTTATGGACTTTCAAAATAGATATGTTAAGAGCAAACATAAAATCAACTTCCTCTCTAATCACTTTAACTTCTCAATTCTGTCTAAAAATATGAAAGAAAAATTAAGATTTGACATTATGTGAATGCTGTAGTTAGAAAGTCTTTGAATAATGATTTCGAAATTTCGATATTTTAAATACTTTCTTGAGGTGCGATGTAATAGTTTAAATTCTTGTTATATACTTTCAAATAATTAAAATGTGAGAATTTTTTGGAATAGTGCATACTTTATGTGTTAAAATTTAATATTTTTATAAATTTTTCGATAATTTACAACAAAACTCAATAAGTAATGTTTTTAATTGCTAAACTGAATGTTTGTATTTCACTAATTGATGACATATTTTAAATTCAATACATTTCCATTTTAAAAATGTAGTGAATGCATATCCTGACCGTAGTATATTTTTTTCCTTATGTTGTTTGAAGACATAAGTCTTTGCAAACATCACTGCCTAAAAAAATGGATATTTAATCAGCATAAAATGAAAACTGCTAGACTTCGGTTACTCTAAAGCATCACTGTTGGAAGGTTAAGAGTTAGTGATAAACCTGATAGAAAACATGAAATAGAGGGATCTAAGACAATGTAATGAAATATGAAGATCCAGGTAAAGTTTACGGTTCCGTAATAACAATGGACAATTGTAATCAATTTGTAATTTATAGCAATTGTATTTTTTACTAGCCCACTTTATACAAACACTTTCATCTTTAAGAATTTCCAATACTGGGGGGGGGGGGGGTGGATTGCTATTGTGTATTCAGAGGTAAATACCTTAAATTAAAATGTAATTTTATCATTTTATTTGACTTTATCAAATTACTTTTGAATTTATATCGTTACAATAAAATGTTCACTTGATGAAAAAAGTATATAGGCTTATAGTAGAAAATATGTTGGTTTTATCATTTTAAAAATAGGAAAATATTAACTTCTAATACTGACTAACAAAAACAATACTTGAAACTAGCTTTAATTTTTTTAAATAAAAAGTAATAGTATGTTAATCAATTGAAAACCTGCATATTTCAATTAAGGTGTACCCAACAAATTGAATTTCTGTATTTTATAACTTTTTTAATGTGATTGGTTCATAAATACAAAGATTTCTGTAACTAAAGTATTTAAATTTAAACGGTGTAAAAAAAGAATTTCGTTTGCAATACGTTTTTTTAAAATAAATTGATAGTGTTTCTAATATTGATTTATATTTTAAGATATTTTTTACACAAATAAATTTATTACGTCTATAATTATTAGTAATACAACACACCTTGTTTAATCTCCAACAGTTGAATTAAATGTATGTTAAAATTCTGTTTTGGATCTATAACGGGAGTTTTTATTTATTTATTTATTTTTTTTTTTTGTTTGAAGAATTGCTTTTACTAAAGAACTGTGGAATTAAAAATGGACGAAGAAAGGAGAAACACAAATAATATTTTAATCCACAAAAATGTTATTGACACAACTACTCGTTTTGATCTTCAATATACATTTTTACATAAACTATATGGTAATTGACAACTGAGAGATAATTTTTAAATAATATGAGTTGCTCGAAAATAAGAATATCCTAAAATCTAACATTTATTAATATGTTATACATACATTCGACAACCATATTTCTTCAATTTTGTAAACGTATGTGTGCTGAAAACACGTTTGTAATTAAAACAAACACGAATAATATATATACTTCTGTATAAACTATTTCAGTATCATATCATTTCAATACCATTTCAGTACTATTTCAGGAATGTTTCCTTCAACAACATTCAAGTCCAAATGTTGCTACGTGCATTTACTAGTACGCTGTTTGCACAATTCGTTAGGGTAGTTAAAGTGCATAAAGAGTATGTTAGGTTGTTGGTAATGTAAATTGATAAAGGAAAATATGCAATGGAGTGTTGTTTATTTAAATCTGCTCAAAAAATTAAATCGTTTATTTTTGCTTGCAAAATGTGACACCCTTCGTTATTTATTTTACGAAAAATAAGTAACATGCTGTTTATATAACAAATGGGATAATTTTAAAACTTTTAACTAGAGTATTTTTGAAGACTTTTCTATTTTTACCTTTTAATCAATAATCTGCGTAAACTAAAATATTAAACAACAAAGTTAGTTTAAAGTTATTAAAACTAATTGTTGGGTAATAGAAGCCTACTCGAGTCACAGATTTTAAGTTATTTAATACCGTCTCGTGACTTACTTTATAACATAGGTTACGCGTTTCAGAACGTATACGCCATCTTCAGACTCGCTCCTGAGAGGTCGTTAAAACATTAAAACATTAAAAACGTACACATCACATACAATAAACAAATAACACTCATATGCTTAACTTAGAACACTCAAAGCACTTAGAACAAAGTTAAGCTTACATTTTGATGCTGATATTTTCGAATGTCGTTTCTGTGAGAGATTTTACTGATCCCAGATTTTTTTAAATAAATTTCATGCAGAAGTTTATTGTAATCTTAAAAACTATTTTATCCGGACGGTCATTGTTATAACCCTACATATTTATTTATTAATTCGAAATAAATGTTGAATAATTTGTGTACACCCTTCTGGCACCACTAGCATTGTATAAAAATGTAGATTAGAAAAATAAATAATCTTGATATCTGAAGATATGTATTATTGCTTTAAAAATTAAATAATTCAATATTGAAAAAAAATTAGTTTAATTTAAAAAAGAAAGTTTTTTTTTTTTCACAATGTAAATAATAGTCCAAAGTTAAATTCAGTTTAATTATTATTATTATTATTTTTTTAAAGACAGGAACATTTGTTGAATTGGAGAGTTGATAAGTTTTAAATTAAATACATGCTAATGGTATTCACTTGCTATAAATACATTTGCAAACATTACGTTTATCCATAGTTGCTGGCCGTGTATATGCTAGTATTCAGCCTTGTGTCAGTTACTTCTTCATTTTCATTTAAGATTGTTTAAAATTTTAGGTCTTCGGGAGATCGAGTGATATAATACACATGCACCAGATCGATAGTTGGTTGACAGCTGCTGGTGTAGACTATTTTCATGAAAAAAAAAACTAACCTTTATATGGGAGGGTAACGGGGGTTCATACTAAATAGTGAAGCTAATGATTTTCTTATCGAACAAAACAAGTTAGGAGATCATTTTAATATATTAATACTAAAAACAAATTAAAATTGGAAGATTCTATATAGTATAAAAATATGTTTATTTTTTTAGTTTATTGTAAAATTATTTAAATTTATTTATGCTTACAAGTGTTAGTTGGTATAATACCAAAAACCGGTTGTTAGTTATTCGAGGATAATCATACTTTATAGTTACTCAGTTAGAGAAATATAAAATAACTTTACTGTTTTATGTATAAATAAAATATATCTGCAACTACTGAAGAAGTCACAGAGAAATTACTTATTGTCCGTTGTAAGTGTACTTTACACTCATCTTGATTATAAAACATTAACAAAAGTTAGTTCTTTGATTTACTAATAATTTTTAAAAATAGTTCAGTGTAGGAAGATTTCACTAATACGTTGGGATTGAGGGGAACCTGTTATTAGATAATTTCATTTAAAAATAAAATAACATTATGTAAAAAAATAATAATTTATATTTAACAAGAAACCCATTATATAGACTAGAACGTAATGCAGCAAGTAACAGAGAGTGAATTCTAAAAAGAGTAGAAGTCTGAGTGTCTCCAAACCAGTGGAATGTTTTCTTTAGGAGTAATTAATTAGACGACAACAGATATTGTGTTATATATTCAAGCAAGTGGAATTTACATTATTTCATTTCATCAAATATTTTGCTTTGTAAGGTGTGTTATCCTCGTAGATGTAGACTTCACTAATATAAAATTGAGGATATTTTGTTCCGAAAATAAGACAAAAATGATGGCAATGGTGGTGTTAAATGTTTTGAAACTCCTTTACCGAATAAAAAAAAAATCATCTAGTACATAAGCACTATTACTTTCATTACTATTAGTTAATTATAATATCTGTTAGGTAGCATTATAAATTCTCACACACTCATACATACAAATTACGTATGATAATTCCACTACATTTTCTTTTCGCTGATTATGCAAGTTAGCATTATAATAAATAGCAAATTCAAATTGTAAAATGCTGTTCATATGAACCTCAAAAACAAAAAATAAAATAAAATAAACCTCCTAATATAAGTAAAGGTATAGATGAATAATTACAATTTCAAAACCGATAGCGAAATTTCTTTATAATTTAATTAATGGAAGAACTCGCAGTGGAACGAAGGTGTAAATACATAATAATTAAACAAGTTATTTAGGATATTCAATGTTTTTCATGATCGAAGCAATAATGGTTATAATATAACCAAACGTAGAATTATTATGCTATAAAAAAAACAAAACAAAAAAAAACATCATAAAATACATTTCAGCTATAAGTGCATGTTGCTGTAAATTCCCCCTCTCAATAATGTTGTTGGTTTCAGGAGAAATTGTGTCACTGAAGGAAAAGGTAACACTTTAGAAACATCCTAGAGTTTTAGATGTCTAACTTTTTAAGTAATAACTATGATATAATTCTCAAAATAAAATTTGAGTCTTAATAAATGTATAGTATAGAAAATTGGGGAGGACAGAATATGTAGGTACAAGATGTTTATTTATTACTATACAATAACCAGTTAGAATAAAAAAGAATATTGGAACAATTAATTGTATTTGTAATAGTTTGACTTAATACGTTTACAGTGTTTGATGTAGAAAATGGTCAATAATGACAAAGTCAAATCCTCACATGGCTTCATTGATGACCTTGTACATTTATTCTGTACATTATGCTATTTAATGCTACAAAATTATAACTGACATCATTATGGTTTTATTTATTGTTCATATAGCAACAATATTAAAAAAAAAAATTTTTTTAAATTTTTTGTTGTTTATTAACAATATTGTGATGAATAATAAGATTGTGAGAATAATAATCCCGTTGATAATAACATCTTTTGTCTTGTCATAAGAAAGATATTTATGGGTATGTTTGTTTCAAAGTTGACACTTTATTCTATGTTACAGGAAATCTTAACGAGGTTCATATTATTCACGTGGCTTCCATAACTATAAATAATGGCCTACACATTTGGACTGATTGGGAAATAAATTAATAAAGATTTTTGTTTACTCTAAAATGTTAACGTGATGAGAACTCAATGATCCTTTATTCTCTTCGAGAATGTCCATAAAGTCATTTTACTTCCTTCCCCCCAATATTTTCACTTTTAATCGTTACAAGCAGTGTATAAAGGAATTGTAGGGAAGTTATGGAGAACTATTTTTTTACCAGGAATAAATTACGGATTTTATCAAACTAATAACATTTATTTTGTTTATACAAAACATGCAATAATACTCTCAATTAGTAAGTCATTAAATAACATTTGTAATACCTCTATATCTTTCCGAATTTATTTCACCTTCACAAAAAAAAGCTCATAATAATTTTCATTACTGTTGAGACCGATGGTTCTTGGTGGAATTCCATGTTTAAAGATAATAAAACACAATTTCTTTATTTTGTACTATCCACTTTTTATTAGTCTAGCCGACCTAGCTTTTTCTAGAAGAAGTCTTTTTCTTTTCTTCAGTCTGTAATACAGCCTCGTCAATGCCTTAGTAGGCGAAACCATTGGTCGGCTAGACTAATAAAAAGTGGATAGTACAAAATAAAGAAATTGTGTTTTATTATCTCATAATAATTATATAAAAACAAATATTGATTTATTATATAATATTACGGGAATAAATAATTTCCTCCATAAACTCTGAGGAAATTGTTTTCCTCATAGTTTAACCCTCATAAACAAGAAACCCTTATTTTCTGAACTACTTTAAATGTATCTACTCACTTTCTGGCCTCCATCTTTATATTAATATATTATGCAGCTCTGAAGTTGCGAAAATAAAGTCAAGTAAGCCTTGATGTAGATAATATGCAAGATGGTTTTAACCCAAACCTGTTACAATTAGACGACATTTTTAAATGAAGTGATCTTTGTCAACAATATAATCGAAATTAAACCCCGTTTTGACGTTAAATTCAATTCAAATAGAAATATTAAAATGTAAAACTTTCGAAAATGTGCTGAAATTCTACTATGGTTTGAAAGCGTGCCTCGTTCACTATGTTTGAAAAAAAATTGGTTCACAATAACATCGTTTAGTAACAGTAACTAAAATTGTAAAACCCAAACGTTCGTACGATTATGACTGCCATCTTGAAATGAGATGAAATAAGTCAAAACATTTTTTTCCTCCAAAACGTATACTTTTAAAATACATTTGAATTAGTTATCAATTAATAATGTTCAATTTAAATTTCATCCAATATATATTAAAAGACCTTGTATTTAATTTTCGTTGATAAACAATTATTTAGCTCTTTGAGTTATTTAGCTAACCCATGAAATAAAATAAGTAGTCTGTAGAACGTTTAGACAAGGGGAAAAGTTTAGTCATAGGAATTAGTTATTGACCTACTTACTACCTATCGGCCAATCATTATTCAAATTATTTATCTGTTTCAAGAAAACCAAAACTAAAGTAAATCCCTCTTTTTGTATAAAATATATTAAAAAACTAGGAAAATTATTTAGCAGCCGATATGTAATGAATAAGTTTCAGTAATAATAGAAAAATAATTTATGCAACATAACGATACTATTGTGTTCAATTTTTGCTTTCACTCTATTTAAAAATTAAAACATGAACATAAATATAATATATATTTTCTCAAAATCAAAAATAAACCATCAGATGCGCGGCTACACATTTTCAATTCCTGAATATTAGTCTTGTAATAAGAGCTGTAGAAACAGATTAGTTACCTTATGTACGAAAAAAATCGGTAATAATATTAATTTTAATAGAATTGGACGGTTTCGGGGTTAATTACAATTTGTAAAAGTCCCGCGTCCGAGGTTATTTAAGTCATATTAGTGACGATATGATACTTTTAATTGGGTTTCATTACCCCATTATTTATTAATGTTGTTTAGACTAAACAATTTTACATTTTTCAGAAATTTTTTAAATTAAAAGTAAATTATAGGTACTATATAAAGTTTTTTTTTTTCTTTTTTTTTTTTTTTTTCATTACTGTTGAGACCGATGGTTCTTGGTGGAATTCCATGTTTAAAGATAATAAAACACGATTATTTATTTTGTAATATCCAGTCTGTAGTACAGCCTCGTCAATGCCTTAGCAGGCGAAACCATTGGTCCGCTAGACTAATTAAAAGTGGATATTACAAAATAAATAATTGTGTTTTATTATCTTTAAACTATATAAAGTCTATTATGTTAAGTAAAATTTTAATTAATTAAATTTAATAATATTGAAAATAGAACACAATAAATTAAGTAAATTCCTTTAGAATTTAATAGAACATAGTATAAAAACCTAATTAAGCCAAATTCTTACTTGTTATAGTTATTTAGACAGGTGTACAAAGTGGGCACATTCTCTTCCTGGAGAAGATGTAGTCTTTCCCTTATGCTATACGATGTTTTATTAGCACGATGAAATTTATGTCAGTTTCGTTTGGAAAATTGATTCTTATAGTTTTTCAACAAACATTCTCTTACGATTGAAGTCTTCCTGGTTACTTGATGTCTCTACAGTATCCGGTGATTTCAGACTCACTAACAAACTTTCTTCTAGGGACTACACGTTACGGTCCGTTTCCCAAACTGTTGCAATAACGAAACTTTATTAACCCCACTGATAAACTACGTTTACTTTCAGAGCGACCCGGAATCAATTTGATGCGTGTTTGTAAAGATAAAGTGATGATGGAATAAAAAATCGATAATTTGATTGAAAACGACTCTAAGTGTATGGACTAATAGATTCCTGCGTGTGAAATAAATAGTATTGAATATAACAATACATATTTTAATAAAAACTAATTATATCTGCACAACAGAGACATTTTCTTGGGGATAGGAAAACAAATAACGAAACTGCAACCATTTAAAAAATTTAATTACTTTTGAAATACCGGGTATATATGTAGGTGAACGATTCAAACTATTGAAAGGTGTTATTATTCCACAATATAAGACTTAAATACGTTAGCTGGTTGTGTTGGGATTAGGTACAAGAGGACCTGTCTTTATTTTACATAAATGAAATTCTTGAATAATACATACAAAATTAAACTTTACTGTTAATAGCTTTAAATTATAAACTTACTGTAGAATATAAACAAAAAATGGAGATAAACAGGAAGAAATACTAAATACCAAATAAAGCAGAAAAAAAGGGAAATTGTTGATACTAGAAAATGGTAATAAAACGGAGAAAAATTCAATAAAACGGACGATCGAAAATATCATGATCTTATCTCGTCTCAAAATTTTAAAGGTTGTAAGCTTATCGTTGACCGTTGATTTCTTGGAAAAATTCAAAACCCACAAACAAGGTTTTTACAGGGTAGAAGTTAAAAAAATTAAATCATCAAACAAAACCACTTGTCTCCCGGAAATAAAAAAGTTCCGGGACGAAAATTAATAATAAAGATAATTAAAATGTTAAAGTTGCAATCGAAAAGCATAAAGAAAGACTGTCGAGTAAATAAAAGTCGTGGTCGTTTTAAGTAAAGAACACCGATACAGTAAAAAGAGAAACCGAATTAAGAGGCGTGGAGAAGAATACACGCCGCGAAAATTGTCTCGAAAGCAGATTACTAGGACCCTGAACTTCACCAAATTCAGAAACAAGATCCTGGACTTCACTTAATTCACCATAGGAAATAAAACCATTCAAGGGGACACCAGTCACTCGGATCCATCTAATACCAATACCCTGAACCCTGAATGTTTCACTGGTGTGCCGCAATCCAAAATATTTAGAAACATTATCTCAGATTTACTGAGCTCAGTTTTACAGAGCTGTGAATTTTAAATTCATATTCTTTTTGTTAATGGGATTTGTCGTTTTTACACTGATTATCTCTCTATGTTTTCAATTTGTCGATTTTAAAGTACTATAATATAGTTTTTAGAAAAATGTTGCTAATTTTAAAGTAATATTTAAAAAAAATATTCCTCAATATGTAAGAAAATTGTTTTGTTTTAAGTTAAAGTCTGCTTTGCTCTGCGTCTATGTTTAAGAAATTTAAATTTTGTTCATTCAAGAATATTTATCAAGTGTGATTAAAATTATTACTTGTTTTTTATAAGATTTATGTTTTCTGTTTGGAAGATTTTTGATATATTTTGTTAGTTATAAGTTTTTCAGTTCAAATTTGTTTACTTTTTAAAAATCACACTAGTGTCGACTTCATGAATTTAACCTAAAAATATGAAAAAATAGAAGCTTTGCATAAATAACATAAGTTCTCAAATTTCATAATAAATAACATATCATTAAAATCATTCGATTGGTTTTGAAATAAAATTTCATGATTAGTTATCATTTAGGTATACTGCAGATAAGTTGGGTATAAGATCATACTCTACAGAGATTACCAATATCAGAAATTTAATAATAATTTTAAGTTGGTGATAGTCGGTTACTTATAAAATAAATATAAATTCTAGTATTTGAACAAATAGGAGGAATTCTATCGAGTTCGGGCTTTTGAAACAGGTGAAGGGAAATCTCAGACCATTTTTTATTAATTTTTTTTTCGTTATTACCAGCTATATGTATTTGTATTTAAACAAAGTAATACAAAATTGATATAATGAATTTACACATGGAAAAAAACGTATAAGCTATATGTAATTTCCAAAGGGTTTGAAATTAAATAAATTACAATATCGAAGAATAAATAAATAAACTAACTTATAATAACACCACAACTTTTTTTAAAATAATAACATACAATAGCAGAACGAAAACACAAAGTTGTCAGAATGTATTTTATATATTAAGAATTAGGTATCTGAATGTGACAGGACCTATGTTAAAGTATAGAGCGTTGAGAGTAGAATAAATATTGGGGGTGGTCTCACAGACCAATGTTTGTTTTATTTTAAAAATGTATATTTAATTTTAAAGGTTATTTGAAAAATGCACAGTGAGAAGTCAATTTATTTATCTTTAGTTCTTGAATTGTGCATAATGGTCAAATTTTAATCGAATTAAACGCGGTTTTATGTTTTCTCTTACTGCAAGATGAGTTCAAGCTGTTTTGTCATGATTTTGATATCTAAAATAGGATTTTAACTTCGGGACGCTATATAAGTAAATAGATTTTATATGTTAAACAAAATCTGTTGTGTATCGACAGTTAATTTGTCACTCACTTGTGCATTTGTTATATTGTATAGATTGAGGAATATTCTATATTACAGACATCATATAATAAAAACATAAAATATGTCTATGTTAAGAGGTTCAGACCAGAGTTACATTATTCTATTGCAGTGAGAGCCGATGTACTACGTTATTCAGTATACATTAAATTTATATGTACAGTATGTGTACCTTGTCAGAAAGCACAAATGAATTAATCACAGTTTTAACAAGAACAGAGATAAACACATTTGCTTAGTGATAATAGCCATACACCAATTCAATTTATATGCAAATTTAATCATTTGTCATTATGAATAAATGCAATATAAAATATTTTTATATTTATTTTATAATTTATTATAAATTTATTTATAATTTATTTATAAATTATATTTATTATAATTTATTTTATTATTTCATAACGTAAAATATTATATTATTACGAGTTGTAAGATCTCATTTTTGAATAGATGGGGATGAAAGTCCTTACATTATGTCATGACATTATATTACAATGCTTTAATATTGAAATCCCTCTCAGAACAACTGGTTGTTCAGTTTCGTATGTAAAACATATTAAAGTTCTCTACTATTTTGTCTTGATATTAGAACCATGGTCTTCCAAGGAATCTTTTCAGTGTAGGTATTCCTTTTAAAAAAATCCTATTTTAAAAATTAATATTTAGTTTTTTTTCTTAATTATGCCAAATCCATTTTCATCTAATTAATTAACTAAATGATTTATGATATTTATTTATATCTACATATTTACAACGTCTAAATGAACTAAATAGAATTTTAAAAACAGATTTTAAATACTTAGTAATTGCTCATATAACTAAATTATTTTAAAAACCCAAGGGTTATATTATAAAAGAACCCTAAATTTTAAGTCAAAGATTTCTCCTCAAAACTATCCGAACAATTACAAAATTATGGCTATATTGCTTTCAATGAACCAGGAGTTAGGAAACTTTTCACTTACAAAAGTAAAATAACTGAAAAACAAGTCTGATAATTTAATTATTATTTGCGAATCCAGCAAATTTTGTAACAAGTCTACAACCGATAAACCAGTTATAGTGAAAGAACTATATTGACTGGCCATCTTTTCTTTACAGTATGTACTTATTTATAGCAGCTTCGGTTTTTGCCATAAATCACAGTCAAAACTTCGAAAGTTGTGTTAAACACCAATACTATAAAAATTACAATAATAAAATAAATACATTTAATCTGAAAAATGTTGAACATACACATCAACTAATTTTATAATAAAGAGAACCAAATTAAGATAATACGTTTATCTTATCATCAAAATTACGTGTGTGATTCAAAAACACTGGTCATAAGTCAATAATAATAGTCTATGTTGTAGATTTTAAAATACATGTTATTTTATAATAATATATTATTGCATTCTGATTTATCTTAACTCTCTTTTTATTATTATATTTTTATAAATGCTGGAGCTATAATATACTAAACAAATTTATATGTATTCACTATCTAGTGTCTGTTGTTTTGTTTATATTCAGCTATTAGGTAAACCATACAATATAGTAATTTTCATTGAGATTTAGTTCATTTTAATGTAATGAACAATAGGCCAATCAAGACAAAAACCATTGCTGCTCCTGAAATATACTTGCCCAGAGAACTATTAGTGAAACGAAATAATTACAATTATATCAAAAATATAAAACTAATTATAATATGTAGATAAGAATGCATTCAAATAATTGAATAGTCATTGTGTCTCCTTTTAAAAAATGAATTTTTTCCTTTTTATTAACAATTTTCTCATAATTCTTAATTATGCTTAGTTTACATTTTCATTAATTCATTGATTATGCATTTGGTCTATTTATATTTCTTAACGTTTAGTTTATTACATAAGACAAATTATTTAACGAAATTTCAAAATTATCAAAGAGAATAAAAGTGCAACGCTTTTATTGAATAATATAAAATTCATTGTGTTTAATTAATGTGAATTTAAAATCATAATTTTATGATAATTATTTCAGGAATACAGTAACTGTACAGCTGACACTTAATAAAACGTTCATTAAATTGGAATGAAATTTCCTAAACATCAGTGTTGTTTTTAACTGCGTACTTAATGCTTTATTAATATTTTAACTCAGTGCTTTATATACCTCTTGCTGAAGGCATATAATTGTGTTATCTATATTAAACTTCTTTAATTAATTGGATAAATTATTGAAGTTTTAAAACTACATTTCATTTTATATGTATATTTTTTTTTATGTATTTACTTCCTTATGTTATTTACATAATATTTGTCGTTTTTAAGTTTTACCAAGATTTATTTACGTATAATTGAAATATATCCACACGTGTACACAAATGATCCATATTGTATATACAGAGATGTGAATTATTTATCAAGTATTTCATAAATTATTTTGTGTTCATGTAACGTGGATTTTGTTCTAAACAATGTTTATATTGGAACAGGGTGGTTAGAAAGAATTTAGGGTGGTTAGAATTGAAACGATTTAGGTTATCATTTCTTTCTTAATATGTTAAATACTATTTTGATTTTATTATTTCTTCAAGAAAAAACAAGGTTTATATGTTCACTACACATACAAGTTCAATGGTGACGAGAAATGTCAATATGAATATTTTTATCGTTTATTTAAACACATTTTCAAGTTAATTTTAGAAAATGAAAACCTAAATTAATTAATATAGCCACTTATGGATAGTGGTAACTTTAACGGAAATAACAAATACATAAACATAAGTTAATCCAACACAATCTGAATGTTCACTGGAGTTTTTAGTTACGACGAAAATGAAGTTAAATACACAAAAGTATCTTCGTAGTTTTTACTATTTCAAAGATATCTGTGCGAAATAAAGCTTGTAAGTTAAATGCATATAAACTAAATCATTGTTAAGTATAGATAGCTTGTGATGCGAATATTCCTCCTCCTCGCCCCGCTGGAGAATATTTAGCCTTCCCGTTCCTAAATGGAACTCTTCAGCGTCTCCGTTCCTAGCTGGAGAACATTCAGCCTTTTCGTTCCTAGCTGGAGAATATTCAGCCATACCTTTCCTAGCTGGAGAGTATTAAGACCTCCCATTCTTTCTGGAGAATACTCAGCTTTCTGTTGCTAGCTGGAGAATATTCAGCATCTCTATTCTTTGCTGTAAAATATTCAGCGCTCCGGTTCCTAGCTGGAAAATATTAAATCTTCCCGTTCCCATCTGGAGAATTTCAGCCTTCTCGTTCCTAGCTGGAGAATATTCAGCCATACCTTTCCTAGCTGGAGAGTATTAAGACCTCCCATTCTTTCTGGAGAATACTCAGCTTTCTGTTGCTAGCTGGAGAATATTCAGCATCTCTATTCTTTGCTGTAAAATATTCAGCCCTCCGGTTCCTAGCTTTAAAATATTAAATCTTCCCGTTCCCATCTGGAGAATTTCAGCTTTCCCTTTCGTAGCTGGAGAATATTCAGCCTCCCCGTAACTATCTGGAGAATATTAGCCTTCCAGTTCCTATCTGGAAAATATTTAGCCTTCCCGTTCCTAGCTGGAGAATATTCAGCGTCACCTATCTGGAGAATATTCAGCCTCCCCGAACCTAGCTGGAGAATATTCAGCCTCCCCGTTCCTAGCTGGAGAATATTCAACCCCCTCGCTCCCCCTGGAGAATATTCAGCCTTCCCGTTCCTCGCTGGAGAATATTCAGCTTTCCCGCTCCTCGCTGTAGAATATTCAGCCTTTTCTTTGCCATCCGCCTATAGATAGGAAGGTCGTTTACGATAGGATAGTTTCTAAATCTTTTGCATTTGAAATCGGGACGTTTAGTAGTTATAGGGTTAAAACCACTTTTACCCCCAACCAAAATGGAAAGAACATTTTGGCCATGATGAACTATTAAAGGCATAGTGTAAACCTCTGGTTAGTTCCTGAACACCTTGAAACTGAGCCAAGAACCTTTCCAAAAAACCTATCCTCTGATCTATATCTTGCCGGACCTTTGGAACGTATCTCATTTCGACTAGAGCTAATCCGAGAATTAAAAGTAAAAAGTGTGACGGTTATTACGCGAGACTGAAATCGCGAGAAGAAGAAAAAAATCGTAACAACTTGCATTAAATTCCGACACACGAGGGTAAATTTCGTACTGAGTTATTTTTCCAAAAATAGGAGCATAAGACTTTATATCAGAACACTGAAGTATAATTTAATACTGGAAGATTCAAGTTACAAAGTTATTGTAGTTAATCAGTCTTTTTAATGTCGGAATTTTAGGTGTGGACCTTTGCAGCCTATCAACAATATTTCAAACTTCATTAGTCTTATACATCTAAAATACAATCCCTTTAGAACTCTCCGGCACTAAATAATAAAAACTAATAAATCTTTTATATTTTCTTTGTTTTATGTCAAATTATCTCATTGTATATGTTATATTTTTAAGATATGGAAACAGTACAAAAGTCTCCATGTAATTATAAATTTTATATCCGTTACATTTTTAATTTAGTAAAGTTTATTTCACCATTTATTTATAACTACGTAATTATATTTTACACTCATAATATCCAACAGCACTCCTTGAAATATATTGGCAAACATGATTTCGAGATTATGAATTTAAACAATTTTTTTGATCTTTTTTTATTGGGTTTGGTTATCAAGAGTTTATATTTTACATCCATTCTAATGTTTGCATTTCTTTATGTTTAAATGAAACCTATACTTAATACAAGGCAGGACTACCATAACGTTATGTATTTTAATATATTTTTTACAATGTACATCATTAACCATTGAAAATAATAGTTAACTTTTTATAATACACCCTTCTAATAACTTTCAATTAATATGACTCATAGATTATAATTAAAATAATCGACATTGGTATTTGTTATAATAAAATAATGATATCTATATCGTTTTAATTTAATAAATATATTAAGATTTTTGGAAATTATTCTACGACATTTTTCTTTTAATGATACTAACTTAATCTCTCATTTAGTAACGTTGAGCTAACAATGTATTAAACGAAAATCTTAGAAGTTTGTCTCTATATATTCAATTAAACATTGCGTATTTTGAATAAAACAAATTTCTGGGATTTCATTTCAATATTGTTTACTTATTTATTTAATACAAATATCCTCAAACTGTCGTAAAATATCTACAGGGCAGAATAAGTTTTAAGGAAACCTGATCTTTGTCTTAAACAATGCCTTTCTAAATTATATTATTAAAACTTGTTATGTTTATTTTAAAAAAGCTTAATAACAAAAAGTATTAGTAATTTGAAAAACGACTATAAAAACACATAATTAATGGTGATTGACAGGTATAATACATACAATACAATATAGGTATATTATGTACATCATACTTTATTGAGTATTTATTTGTTTTATATTGATAACTATGTATAGAGTTACATGATTATTATTATTATAGTACTGATATAACCTTCCTCCATCATCCACGAACGTTATGTTCACAACACCATGGATTTGCTGTTTTGGTATAACTTTATTACGGAGACAGTTTTCTTACGCCATTTTGAACTTATCTTACTTAATTCGGACCAATGATAAAATTGGAGGAAAAACCTTACCAAACTAACCGTCAACTCAAATAATCATTCTTCAACTGCATTCCCAGAGTTGTTTACGGACCTTATACATAAATTGTGAGTGGTTTACGTTGTGTAAACTGCGTGAATGACTGTAATTCGAGAGAAAGTGTGCTTGATCGGTCCAATAGATCGTACCAAGCCATCCATCATGAAACAAAATATTGGTCAATGATAACAATGAAATATTAAATATCGTATTCTTATCAATATAAGTTTGGCATTCATTTAGATTTTCTTAACTTTCACTCCTAATTGCCTTTTAAGAATATGTAATAGGTCGTTTTCCTCAAATAAAGATATTCGATTATTTTCTTAAAACTGTATTCATCATATTGAGTTTATTAGGAGTTTAATTTTTAGTATGAAAGACTTTGGCAACCCAAGTATCGTCTAAACTGGTTTTTGTTTATATTTTACAGAAAGAGAAGTTTCAATCTTCTGCACAAGTTATTTATCGTTACTTAGTCCACTCGGACCATCCCTCAAGTTATTGCAGGTATACAAATACCTTAATTCCGCTTTGAAGTTTGTGTCACATTAATAATAGTTCCGAATTAGTCCGATAGGTGATTATTTTAGTGAAAACATTATTAAAAACACTACAATGTTAGTTAAATGCCTACAACAAGTTTCACTTATCACTACTATAAAACAATATTTACTTACGCCTAATAAGGAATTTGAAAATTAACTTTTACAATAGTGATACACATTATGTTTAATAGAATTGTCGTACAAATCTTACACTCAGTTATGAGGATATTAAACTTGAGTGCCTCATATTCACACAACCCCTTTTGGTTGTATTTCAAAATTCATTGTCGTCCAATATAATGAGTAGAACATTAAGAAAAATATAAATAGTTTTAGTCGATAATGAGTAAAACGTAATTCTGTGTTTTTGACTTATGAAAACTTGAGTTATAAAAATAATTCATGAGATTTAGAGAAATATGCCCATACAACCAATTTGATTGAAATTTGTTCACAAATTTGGCTGTAAAGTCATATATTATAAAACAGTCAATAGATACACATAATATCCCAAAATAACTTAGTCCGTAAACCTAAAAACTGAACATATAAAAAAAAAAAACAGATTTGTTTCATCACAGACTCACAAGAATTCACTATTATGAGTAGGCAAACCCAAGCTTACTTAGGTGTTTTTTCACTTTTCATCATGTTGTCCTAAGCTAAATCTCTTCACAAACGCTTACTCTTGTTCTATCCCGACCTTGTCGCTATTTGAGTATTTTAGGGCTACGGTGATAGTATATTTTTTGTATATTTTTTTCTTCGTAGGTGTTCTTCAAATAGTGTTTTACCAAACAGTATTAATATTTTTTATAGCCTACTCATGCCATAACTTTCGTTATATTGCGTATATGCAAAAATAAATAATAAAAGAGTCATAATAAAATAATATTTTCTACTTACTATTTTATTATAAAAGCGTAATGCATCAACGCAATAGAACAATATAATTTCGTTGAAACTTATACTCTTTAGTTTTTGTAAGTAAACAGTATATGTTGAACTCTAGTTGATTGTAGGTAAATGTTACTTATATTTTCGATTCTATGGAAAAGAGAATTGTAAATATTGAAACGATTTTTTGTAGGAATTTATTTGTGGGTGTTACACACTACGGCAAACCTATATTTTCTATGTTTATCTTAAAGAATATAAGCATGTTTGTAAACCACTACCCACTGTGGGTGTATATGCATTGCGTTTTATCTCTATATGAGATTATAACATGACCTATTTTGAAATTTATGTGCATTGCTTTGGTTAACGATATGTGACAAATTATTCATAGGAAACGGCCCCTCTTCATATTTTCGGAAACGATATTTTAAATTTGACTCAAAGTCGGTCACATTGTGGTTCTAAATTAAAATAGTTTAGCAAAACCTAATGCATTTTAAACAGATAGTAAGTAGATTAAAACAGCATATTCGATTTCTATATTTTATTCTTCTTTTATAAATAATGTTTATTGTAAAATTATTGGAGTTTTAACTAATTTACATTTTCATACACATCAGTTAGTTTGATTTTCAAAGATAAATATAATTTTAGGGGAAAATTATTATTGCTATTAATTACAGTATTAAATCATCCCTATGAATACCTCATGTCTCCAAAGATTTTATTGTGATTGACATTGTTGCAGTTGTCTTAGATAGGAATGTAGAGTAATTAGAACATTCCTATCACTAGTGATATAGCTTACTGCCTGTATATTGACGTTAATAATTAATTGGAATTACGAATTTGAAAGGTAAACAAGTTGTAAGTTGTTAAAACTTTTGATTATATACAGGTAGCACTTTAGAACTTGTTTGCTGTCGTTTGATATATATTATGTACGTAACCTAAACTACCTTATCCTCACGTAACTGTTATGCACCACATATTATGAAACAGTTGATTTCTATGAAGAGTAGTAATTAATAGATAATAATACAAAATTAAACTTGACCAAAGTCACTTGTAGGTAACGAAATAAATATTATTTCAAATTGTATTGACCTTAATTTATTATTGTAATTGAATATAAAATAAATACAATTTTATTAATTAATTAAAATATTTATGTGTAATAATATTTAAATAAATTAAAATTGTGAAACATTTTGTAACATACGAATAGCTAACAGTGAAATAACTTCATAATATAACGTGGTGTATTGAGCTTAGTAGTAGTAGATCATTGCACATATAAGTAAAAAAATGTACGAGATATTTTAGATGTAATGCAAAATGAAATAACTTGTACATTTTTCAACTCCAATTACACTCTCTCACCAGATTTGATAATTTTACTTGGTAAATTTATTTACCTTAAACATATTAAAATCACTTGTTACTTATAATAAAGAACGACATTAAATATAAGCATAAAAGAAAGAAAGAAAGTTTTGTAAAACCTAAAATAGGTTAATTATTTTCATTGATTACAAAACTAAATGAAGATAGGTATAATAGTAGTTATAAGATTAAAGATAATGATCCAAATTCATTCGTACTTAAAACCTTTTTAATTAATATTTTTAACTATGCATACAAAGTTCAATTAACAATATTATTGAAGTTCGTAATTCAATAATTCAATTATCTACGAAGTTTTCGTATAAATGGAATGCAAGACTTTTTTTCCAGCTGTGATTAAACAAAAGTTAAACATTGGTAGAGTAGAAGGTGGGGAGATATTGTGCAACTTGTGTAAAGCACGCATTTTTTATTAATTATAAATTAAAACTTACAAAATATATTCGTAGCATCTTATCCATATCATCCACGGATAACATGGTTCTATCATGTAAGATTGTATCATCTAATGTAATTACTTTTACTGATTTTGAGGATAAATTAAACGTTATTAAATAAGAAATAAAAACTTACTCAAACAATGAATCACAGTTTAAATATTAGTTTTTTGTTGTGTAATATATCACTGGCATTTATTATTAAGTTATGTACTAACACTAATATGATATACAATTTTTAACTATGTAAATACAATAACTTTTATATCATGAATATAGATATTATTTACAGAAAGATGATGAGGAAACGAAAGTTCGAATCTATTTTGTTTTTTTTTTAGGTTTTCCTTTTCTAATAATATTGAATTTTGTATTATTTATTTATTTTGTATTTATTTATTTTGTATTATTTAATTTTATTATTATTACAAATCCCTATATTGTTTTACGTATTTATGTTTAATCCAAAACATTTTCCAGTAATACAAATTTTATCGTGTGTGGTCTTTAGTTGTAGATATGACTGCCTCACTAAATCACAACTTAACAATATGGTAATTCCTCTCACTAAACTTATTTACTCTAATCATGTAGTATGAATATCCTGGTATCTACTGTAATATTATGATATGTCTTAAATTGACATGTAAACACAAAGTTGCTGTTATTATTATACTGCATATCTGTATAATTATTCCTATGTAATATCTAATATCAATACTGTATTGTTGGCACAATGGTTATGATTTAGAAACAATAACAAAATTCGTACTGCAAACATACAAGCGGTAAATTATTCAGTTTCTATAAAAATTTAATAGAGTATATAATAAATCTATAAGGAATTGGAGATCATATTGAAGTGCACCAACCTTCTTATAATTACCTTGTTTTGGATTTGATTTGGGATTACCTTGTTGAAAGTATTTGAAGTATTGATTTTAGTTTTATTGTTACTTCATAGCTGTTTCCTTACTCACTGACAACTCAGGTGTTTTACACCTTCAGAGAACTTTGAAGTATACACAAACAATAAAAATTATTACACATTATTTCCATTGCAACATAACGTTAAAATTCATTTATTGTTTCATGACTGAGGAAGCTACCAGCGAGTAACAAAATATCACTGTAGCTACCATAAAAATAAAATAAAGACTTTACAAATGAATTTAAATAAAATGTATACAATTCGTAAAAAGTAACTATAAAATAAAATTTCGTTAAGTGCAACTAAATCAGTTCTATAGCTTTCGAGGAAGAAATGTTGTATAATAAGTTTGTCTTACGACATAACGGACCTGTTGTAGAATTACACAATTTATAATGTTATTATGTCTTCATTGATAAATCTAAATTCATATTTTATAGAAGGATAAATTTATTTAAAATAAAAATCAAATTCGAAGTACGTTATTAGCTAATTCTTCTTTATTAAGATATTTATTTTTATATTTTTATATCAATTATAAAAGTTCGTACTCGTATATCCCTATTTTTCTTTTCTTTATTTTACTAGTATACATTTGATAATAACCTGACTACATTTTTTCAGTATAATTTGGTCTTAAACCAAAAACGAAATTGATAATAACATAAACATAATACATTAAGATATATTTTTTGATTAAAGTGGTATATTTAGACATGATATTTTTCATTCAATAAACCTATGATATTAGATTTATTAATTTTAGTAACTTATAAGAAGAAAAACATATAAGTTAATTAGCTCTAAATAAAAATATAGCCTATTGAAGAGGACAGTTCCGTTTAGTTAAATCTATTACCTTTGTATATTAATTATTTCCAATTTTATAGTCAAGGTGATTTTTCAATTTTTGTAGTATTATTTTATTATCGTAGGTTTTGATTGTTTCTCAGTTCTCCTCAGCTAAGCCGGTATAAAATATGGACATTATATAATTATTGAAAACTCAATTCTTCATTTCTTTTGAGTCAGTCCTTAAGAATATTTTTTATTCTTCTAGTATATTAAAACACAAAGTTACTTGTAAGATGTGATCTCCGTCCTTACGTTATGACTAGTGAATAAAAACATTGACTAGTGAACAATAAACATATATCTTTTAAACTAATTCACTTCTACTGAAATAAATATAATTTTCTATAAGTACGATATTGTAATATCAACAAACACCTTTATTTATAAAACAAATGTACAATTAGTTTTGAAATGAATATTAAACGTCTATCCAAATATTTTATCAAAGGATAATTTGTAACTTCAAAAGCAATCACTGCCATTGATTGTCTTTGTAAAGTTATATGAAATATTAATTATTAGTTAAGTAAGTTTATTACAAGTAATTTAGTTTTAAAATAGGTTGAGGTGAGTTAAAGTGAAATGATCTTTTATTGAATTAAAGGATGTTTGCAAATTTAAATTAAAACAACTCAAACTTTATTTCTAACTATATCTTTAAATAAAAAAATAAGCAAAATCATCTACCAGAGTGATAAAAATTAGGATTTAAGACGGATTGTAACAGAATGTAAATTATTTCTGTTACAATCCGATGTGACAATATCGATTTTGTATCATAATAATAAACCTTGGAAAATGTAAAAAAAAAAAAAATCTAGATTTACATCTGTCTTGAAAAACACACACACCACTTATAGTGAAATATAATGTATATAAAAGACAAAACGGTATTCACTAATTTTCCATGATAAGCAGGCATGCAAAACTAAATTTTAATGAACAAAACAGATTGTTCTGACAGTTTATTGTTTAAAATAATGAACCTCAAAGGTAACTACTTTATCTAAAATGACAACATTTAACCAAATATATAAAACAGAAAAAATGAGCTGCCTAATGATCAATAAATTCTCAAATGAATTAAATAAGTAGAATAAATTTAAGATTGTATCTGTTTTTTTTTTTGACATCAAGATTTAAATATGTGAACAAAAATTAAGAATCCTGTTTTCATAATAATCAGCTATAGCATTTCAAAACAAATTAAATAATATAAAGGCAACCTAAATTATAAATAGTTTTATATTCCTTCATATGTGCAATATCTCCCAACTACTCACTCTTTGATGGAAAATTAAGGTCCCGAAGTTTACATTAGAATCAAAAGTCTGTTTTATAATCTGTTTTAAGGTCATATTTTGGTGGAAACATGTAAGGAGATTAAATTACTCTAGGGGAGTATAATATTGTGTTATACTACTGCTCATAGCAAAGGTGCATTTCTAATTCCTAGTAAAGGTCGTGTAACTTCTATTATTTTTAAGACACACATATATATATATATATATATATATGTGTGTGTGTGTGTGTGTGTGTGTTTGTGTGTGTGTGTGTGTGTGTGTGTGTGTGTGTGTGTGTGTGTGTGTGTGTGTGTGTGTGTGTGTGTGTGTGTGTGTGTGTGTGTGTGTGTGTGTGTGTGTGTGTGTGTGTGTGTGTGTGTGTGTGTGTGTGTGTGTGTGTATGTCGAGACGAAATGAGAAAGGCATTCGTCTCATTGTAAATTTAAAACATTTAAATTGCCGCGCTAAACACGATAAAGTGGGAATGCGATAGTGCGGTGACGTTACTCAAGGCGAAGGTAGAACTTTGCTTGTACAGACATGAAAACCAAACTATGGTAGTTCTTATTTTATTAAAAAACTAAAATATTAAGTTAAATAATTATTCAGTAGAGTCAATCGACTAATAATATCAAGAAATAAATTTAAAAACACCTAAGACAAAAAAGTTATTCAAGAAATTAAAAGGGCTCAAAAACCTAAAATTTGAAAAAAGGTGAAATTCAAAAATAAAAAATCATAGAGTCATAAACAATAGAGGAAGTAATAATAATCAGAAGTAAAAAATAAACAATAATAATAATAATAACCAGGGGAGATTGGACTTAGAAAGTCATTCTTGGAGAGTTTTTTAAAGTTTTTAAAGGTGAAGGGGGATAAACTAAAGAATTATAATAATAACAATTGAAAAGACAACCGTAGGGAACAATAATAAGCAATCGGAATCAGAATTAAAGTTAAAATAGGGGAGTTATAACAATAACAAAAAGTAAAACGTTAAAGCCCAAAAGCGGTAAAAATAAACAATAAAGGGAAAATAAAAGGAAAGAATAATGTGTATTTATTATGTAAAAGTGAAAAACAACAGAGCAGAGGTGAAAATTGATAATGGGGGGGATTTTATAATCAAATATTACGACGATCAAAAACTCAAGACTTCGAGGACCAATAGTGGAATAGTGAATAAAAACTACACAATAAGTAAAAACTATACCTAGAACAGCTCATAGTATACATATTTCAGAACAAAACAGCCAGAAAATACGAAATATAAAGAAGAGACATTTCTTCACGAAAGGGAGAGAGTGGTTACCTTTTGAGGGAAGATTCCCACAGAAAGGGAGAACCAAAATAATTGTCTGTCGAACGACGGATACTCTAGTACCAGACTCCGAGCAGGGAAGACGTTACTTTAGTCACTCTACTAAATTATTCTAAATTGAACTTAGCAAATTTTAACATAAATATTTAATTCAATAGTAAAAGTAACTGAGAAAATTTTTAACTAATTTCCAAAGTCAATCTGCAGGAAGATTTATTTACATTGAAGGCGACTCAGCAGGGATTCGAGATAACTACCAGCAGTCAACAACTTTGCAATATCCAGGACTTGGAGAGAAAATAACTTAGAGACATCATTAACCGATTACAGCATATACATTGAAAACTACGAGAGCTTCATGTTAAGTGTGAAGGTACACTAAATCTCAGGAATAATTTGAAAATAGTAAATTCATTTAAATAGTAAATTCATTGGGGAAATTAACAAAAATTAACTAATTTGGAACAATGTAAAATTAAACACTCTCTGATTTTAACGATAAATCATGTCTGATCATATAACCGCATTACGGTCTTCAGTAATTAAAATTCCATAGACGATTTTACGCTTTAGTTTTCACTATGCAATATCAGTATTTTAGGATATACCTAGAGGTATAAACATCGTGGACTTTGAGTTAAATTTAATAGCACATACTAATAGGCAGGATATGTTGTAATGGGAAAACCGTGTTTATGATATAATAGTTTTAGTTTATTGAATTCACTTATTATCATACTATTTATAGTTTGCATTGTTATTTAACTTTCACCTGATTTTTGTTTAATTAATTAGAGAGAAAATGATTTATTTTGTGTATTCTTTGCTCAAATGAGATCAAGAATTATTATTGGCCGATATGAAGGCATTAAGAATGCTAGTTACTTTAAAGATACTCGTATAAATATGAAGTATGATAGTTCGTAATTTATTATCATGCATATTACATAATAATAATAATAACAAAAAATGTATTATTAGGTATTTTTCCTTATATATTTTTTCTAATTTCCAAAATATTTAAAACCATAGAAGCGTTACAATTTGATTTAAAACGATATTGTTTCCTGTTACAAAGAACTTATCATAGTATATTTCAGTACTTCTATGATTGGTTATAAGTAGAGATGATTTATAAACATGGTTTGTAATTTTTATAATTATACTCGTAGATTTTAATATCATATTCTGTTTTTTAGGTTTTAAAATTCGCCGTTTTACGCTATTAATGAAGTATATTTAATAGAATAAGTAATATTAATAAAAAGAATGGAATACAAAAGTTAATATATCCCTCCAAATGGAACTAATTAGGAACAATAGTTAAAGTAATGTATTTTATCTCTCACTAAACATTTTATCTCTTTGACTTTCCACGTAGTTGCATTATAGTCATCGCCATTATATTCATTGAATCTATAGGCAAAGGTATGATTTTATACAGTTTAAATTAGTTTAAGCCCATTAAAATCATTTAAGTAGTTTAAGCCATTTAAATCATTTAAATATTTCAGGATATTCCCAGAAGTAAATGATCGATTTTTACGTAATTGTAATTAATAAATGTAGTTTCAAATATTTGGAATACATCAAGAGAACAGGATAATTTTAGAAATTAATGATTCCATTCCTTAAAGCACAACGTTCTTACGCATTATCCGTTTAATCTACTCGTGATAATATTGACATTTTTGTTATTTGAGATAATGCTTCTACGAAAATTAGGTGCTATGATTTAGTTCCCCACTTAGATTAAAATATGTATTTTGAAAAGTAGTTATGATTACGGAATTATTTGTTGGAAGCTGTGTACCGTACAATATCTGTAATAAATTCAGAAGACTTTTGACTAAGTAATATATATTTTTTTAAAAATGAAAACCTTCTAGATGTCCCTTTTCCTTTTGTGGTATACTCTCTCTGAGTCATCTCTTGGTGTGGTCTTGGGTATATTTTTTATTAAATTATTTATATTCTCAACCATAATTTATCCTTTATAGATTGTTACTTCGTTCTGGATATAAGTTATTCAATCGTTGATCATATCTAACAAGTTTTGTAAAACCGTAAGCTTACAAAGTTCTAAAATTAATTAATGTACTAACAGATGTTCAAAAAAATGCAGCCTTTTTCAATTTAAAAAATTAAAATAAAATAAAATAAAATAACGTGGTTACTATTACTATCTGAAGTGGAAATCTTACTTGACATTTATCTAATATTATTACATCCGCCGTGGATTGTATGTATTATGTGTTTATATTGAATATGCTGTTTGTGAATGAGAGGAGAGAGATAGAGAGAGCGAGAGTAGGTCTAGGTCTGTATGTCTATGCGCCTATATATGTATGTGTACATGTGTTGTGTATGTACGTAAATATATGTGTGCACATAAGTATATGTATGTTCAAGCATAGAATATTTGTGAAAATATATACATGTGTATATGTGTAGCTATTTAACTTATTATTACATCTCATATATTCGCCACCTGCTTTCATGAAAATTGTTATGGTAAGGGAAAGCTCAGTTTAATGAATATTTCTTGTATTTTGTTTGGTTTTTGGATATTGAGGGTTTTATTTTGTTGTTTTATATAATAAAATAAAATATTTAAATGTTTTATCTTCTCACGGAAGGTCTTTCTTGTTAATTTAGATATTGAACTCTTTTTTTAAGGTTTTTTTTTGTGACGGTATCCCTCGAAATTAGTTTTATTGAAACTCCCTAATTTTTTTCTAGTTTGGAAATTTTTCGGTAAAAAAAGTTATTAAAAAAATTAATATTTAAAAAACTAGCAAAAGAATTAAAATATCCTTTCACAGGGAACTAGGTATTACATAAATAATTTATCCTGAAAATTTCATATCTTTATCTTAATTAATCTTTTAGATATACGAAATTAGAGAATAAAATAAGTGAATTTTCGGAAAATCCATAAAAACCAACAGTCCGTGTAAGATAGTAAGATAACTTACAATTTAATGCGCCCCAGCTGCATATGACGGGTTGTCTGGGTCCTCAGCCGCATCAAATTGGTCCTCAAGTCTTCTCTTGAGTAAGTTACTACTCTGCCTTATCTTTTTCTCAAAATCTTCTGCTGCCTTATTGCTTTTATATATAGGTTCCTTATCCAACCGTTGCATTTCGGTGACAAAATATCTCCTTATGTTTAGGCCTAATTCCTCTAAAACTTTACTTTTGATGGAATATCCATCATTGAAGGATAACACAGCACCCTGGACACTAAAAAATGTTAAAACATTCAGTCCTACAAATGTACGTTTGGGAACTCTGGCTCAAAGACTCGTTTGGATTTGGAGTCTTGCTACTCAGGATTAGCCAAATCTTTAAATATTGGTTTTATCTCTGCCATCATAATTTGCATAATGAGTTACCAACACAACAACACTAAATTACAAAGCCAATTTAGAAAAAAGTAATACTATATAAAGTACACACATATCGCCTGGAAACATTCAGCGTGATGGGCGACGTAGAATTGCTAAAATGTTGCGTGAAATCCTACAAACAATATTTTTTTTCACATTTGAATACTTTTGTCCCTACATTGTGTCATATATCAATAGCAAGAGAACTTTTCAGAGATTATTTGTCAATAAATAATAAAAAATATATAATTTTCGGCGTTTGCACTCCCCTTGTTTAAATACTGCAATGTCTGTAGTAATATTATATTAAATTTATTATGATATTGTAAATAACATGAAAATGTATCAATTCGAAATTAAAAAATAAAATAATTTAATCAAAACGACTTACATATAAAATATGACCAATGATTTAAAATAGTTGTGCTAAATAATATATATATATATATATATATATAACGTTTAAAAATACATAAATGATTTATAAATAAATATAAATATATAAATGATATATATATATATATATATATATATATAAATGATATATATATATATATATATATATATATATATACTTCCAACATGCAATTTAATTATTTATATGTATGTACTAGTGTACAATAGTAAACTAGACACAAAGTGCTTAGGATATCCTTACTATTAATATTTTACTATATTCTGAGGAAAACAGATTGTTTTCTAATAAAGTTTACTCAATAAGAGAGACATAACTCCAATGTAGGATACTTCTGAAGCAAAGCTGGGTGAAAGTTACTTTAGTTTCAATTGTCATTTCAATAAGTCATCTAATGAATGGTGTAACATCTAAAGTGCGATTCGTTGCTTAAATAATAAAAAATCTCTGCTTTTATAAAACACAATGTGTCTCCGTCTCTTTGTTTGTAATCATATACCTCTAGAATCCTTTATCTGATTTGTAGTGGTTTTCTATTGCATAAAGATGACATTTCTGACCTTGTCTTAGTCTTGGCTTTGTGATGATTCAATAACTTCCATGCTATAACTTTTTTGATGTATTTTTATAACTTATACGGCGAAAGTATATATATTTTTTCAATATCAATGACTGTAGATAATTTGACTCACAAGTTTTAGTAAACCTTTTTGTGAAATATTACTTGTAGTTCTAGATATTCAATCATTTTTGTAGTTGAAATGTTGAAATCCAGTTTTCCTTACATATGGACTATCAGTGATAAAATCTCTTTATGATTTGAAGGTCATTTGTCAATCGGTTGTTTACATCCCAAGTTATAATAACTATTGGTAGTGAGAAAGAGGAACTTTACATTCTCCCGAATATTTTTGGAATTTCAGAAACAACATACATTGTCCATATTAAAGTTAAAAGAAAATTATAATGTTTTAGAAAGAGTTAAAATTTCTCCAGACTTCCAATTTAGAGGTGGTGTTTGTTTCAATTCCGCTTGTTTTTAAGTCTAAAAACGCAACTTACAATATAATGTTTGTTTAAAGTAGAGGATTTATTTCTATAATATAAATTTAAATTATGAATTTAACTACAAAAGTTAAAAATAAAAATCAATTGTACAAATAGCTATATTGAGTTTCATACACTAAATAATGCAAGTAATGTGGGTCCACGCCTGTAGAAGTAAATGGAAATCAAGTATTTAATATACAACCTTCTAAATTTATTATGAATTTGAAATATAAATAGATGATAAAATCACTAGTTTTTTAAATGAATAATAAACTAATTTTGTTATGGCAATAGTTTTTTTTATCCCAGTGTCTAATTTAAGATACTTTTCATATTTAACTGTCTGCCAACCTTGGTTAAGGCTACCAATCATGAATTTAGTTTAAGTAATTAATTTCGTAAATAACACATTCCATTTGCAAATTTTGACACAACCCTAATTATAATACATTCAAAAAGTGAAAAAACGCATATATTTATCCTCAACAAGCTTTAAGAATAGAATAAGTTTTTTAAACTAGAAAAAAATCATTACATTTATTTTAACGAACGAAATTCATACAAATCTATTCGAATGAAAATAAAACAAATGTTTACTCCAAATCTTATATTGTTAATTATTAATTTTTATTGCAGATAAAGAAGCTCAAAATCGTTTGTTTTCAACGTCATATTTTTGAAATCAAATCGACGAATAATGTCAAAAATGAAATTAATCTCGATGCTATTACTGGTTTTTTTGTTGGATTGTGTGTGTACGAATCCGGTAAGTTAACACTTTGACATACAGTATTTAATAAATACATTCACAAGCACAAAGTTCAAAATACATAGCCAAAATTCGTTAATTTTTAGAAAATAAAAATTTACTTTTTAAATTATATTACTTTAAGGACTTAGATAAATGTTGGCTCTCTATACTTTGTTACTAACTATTATTTAATTAGATAGACAATTTAATTCTTTTTTTTTAACCATCAAAATAATTAAGAATTATCTCAATATAAAATATAATACAAAAAGTGCAACTAATATAGTAAACAAATCTACACTCTGAAAGTTAAAAATATAATAACAGAGAGAGTATTGATGAAATAAGGCGGGAATATTGATATTCACTAAAAAACAGAAGAAAATATCGTATGCACAGAAATATATTCATGGTTTTTACTATATGAGGATACTTAGCTTTGTTTGCCTTTAGTAAAGTCAAATAGTCCATTCATTGTTTAATGAGTTCGGAACAAAATACCAAATTATATCACAATATATAAGTTACTATTCGTATGTTCATAATATGTTAATAATCTCTTACTGTTCTGGAGATTTAGAGAGTGTAGATTTGAACCTAAATATTAAATTAAATACAGAATGTAAAATAGTAATTTAAATAACATTTTCCCTTATAATTATAATTCATTTGTTAGTTATTTCATGTAATAATATGTCCAACATATTATAAATATAATATCAAAAGTTAAAATACTACAACTGTTTACTTACTACATAAATTGACTAAATTACACATACTCATAACATTATAAATTTATATTTATGTTATTTTATATGGAATTGATATTAAAAATTTTACCTGTAATTGATATTAAATAATTTTGTAGATGGAGTCATTGAAAATTAATACAACTTTGGCAGACCGGAAATCTAAAGAAGTTGTATTGGAAAATCGACGTTTGTTAGAACACTTTACTAAATGGGATAATAAAAACACTTTGTCAGACTTCTTATTTAAATTGGTTAAATATGTCTTATCTATATTGGTTAAATATTTCCCTTGGTTAGATATCCTTAATAAATATTTTACCAGCGCTAAGATAGTCAATTCTCCATATGATGACAATCACTATTATCCTGTACCAGATTATCAATATCAACCTCAGTCACGTCACTCAAACTGAAGGTGATGTTACAACGAGATAATGGTATTCAAAAAAAAACTTTTAAAAATATTATGTTAGTTATTCACTCTTTTAAATCTACATCTTTGTAAACGGAAGAAAACTCAATAATCTTCGTTAACCAAACAAATTACTAAAGTTTACAACAAAATTCTTATGTTACATGAAGGGGACTTTAAAAAAAATAAATAAATGCGCTTTTGTTAGACTCTAAAAGAGGAAAATTGAAAATTTCATGAGTATCTTCAAATAAATCTTTTTTTTACTCTACAATACATAAATCATCAAAAGTAAAAAAAAAAAAAATAATAATAATAAAAAAAATAAAAAAAAAACCTGTGTACATTGAAGTGAATGATATAAATTATTTTCTAAATGATATTTGAAACTATAAAACTATTATAATAGCAACTGGTGATTAACTTTTTTTTTTGTAAAGACTTATGATTATTAATTTAAATTTTTACTACCATGAGAAATTCAAGGGTGTAAATTGATGTCACATAATATCCAACTTTTGTAACAGGTGGCTTGTTCAATTTTATTTATTATAAAATCTGTATTTCAAGTATCATTAAATTAAAAGTTGGTTGTTGAACAATATTAAAGTTGGCTTTATATTATTGTTGTTAAATTCAAGTTTTTAAATACTAATCACAAAGTTGTGTAAAATTAGTTTATCAAAATAGGATGTTAAATTAGTTTTAATTCGCCGTTGTAAACGTAAAATAAATATCAATACTAGTTACTAAATTCATAATTTACGCTCTTTTATTAACACGATTTTTATAGTGAATACTGAATAAATATATTATAGCCTATATTGTAATTACTGTAATATAACTTTTGTCACAATGATAATATTGTAATAATTTTATAAAATGATCATTTGTTTAATGACAATTGACTTCTGTAAAACAAATTTTAAAAATATTGTGCCAAATTAAACTACAAATAAAAATTGTATATCCAATAAATACTATTGTTCTGGAAATTTTTCTTTTTTACCAATTTAGAACTTCCTTATGAGCTTGTTTGTTTTTATTATAAGCTTATATGTGAGTACTAATCACAATATTGCCTAAATTTCATTTTTATTTTTAAACAGACAAACAAAGGAAAGTTTACGAAAAGATTAAATCAATGTTATTAGGATTACATGAATTTATAAATCCGTATCAACTTTATTCTTGGTTTGAATACACCGCAAGTTTATTTTATTACTGATAAAAATTAATTGTGAAATTAAATAAATAATTGACTTAATTATAATATCAATACAATTGTAGTAACGAGTATTTTAAGAGCAATTCCATATAATGATTATAAACAATAAAGTTAAAGTGCAGTGTTAATAGAGTGAGATATATTAAAATTTGAAGATACTCTACCTTTATTATAGTCAAACGCTGTCACATCCTATTAGCATGAAAGAAAGAACCTAAAAGGTATATTTTCCCAGGATATATAAGGTATCTGAAACTGTATAAGGATCAATTATAAGACAGCGTAACAATAATTTATTGTATATAGTGCCATTTACGCCTTCATTTTGTGACGTATTTGATTTAAAAATAATGCTTTCCATGATTGTTCATTTTTTAATTGTTTTAGTAAATAAAATGACATTTTCTTCTTTATTTTAAACGAAGAATAACATTTTCCAAGATAAATAGCTTCATTAAATATTTTTCTTACTTTTTAATGTGGTCTTTATAACATGAAACTAAATCACAAATAACTTAATACAAGTAAAACAGTATGTGTTAATTATGTATATTATTGTATAGTTACTGATTCATAGTTATGTAAGATGATAACGTAGGTAGATTAATTGGGTTTATAGAGATACTGTTACAAAGGTAAAGAGTATAATATACAATCAATGGTTTGTATATGAAGCTCCAATAATCTTTTATTGTGATATAAGATCGGATTTGTGTTGTGTTATAGTACATTAGAATTGAAAAATAAGTTTATATTTGGAATTCTAGGTTATATTTCACCATTTAATATTTGATTGAGGGAAAATTGTAACTCTATTCACTCATTGGTATAATTTCTTAACCTAGCCTTTACTTCAGTTACACGTTTGATCACATATATAGGGACCATTTAACAATTATCTTTTCATTAGTTAATAACTTCAATTTTTATTATTATTACATCAAGCCTTATCAGTAATCATTAAATTAGTAATTGAAAGTTCAGCAACATAAATACTAAATTTAAAATATATATTTGTATTTTTATATTACGATTGTATATCTAACTACAGTTTAAGTTATCATAAATATCTAATTTTCTAATTACATTAAACATAATAAAATATCATGCTGAAACATTAGTTTCATATATAACTTCACTAGTTATTACAACAAAGGATATCCAAATAATTTTTTTTTCTTCTTAATTTATGTTTTTCTTTGGTAAATATATATATTTTTTGTTTGGTGTAATTGCACTATTTCTTTGTTGAGTTTTTACTTTTTACATATTTATGTATTTTTTACCCTTTTTATAAATATGTAAATAAAAATAGTTGGGTGGACAACCTTGTTCACCTCGAAAATATAGAGCCTTCATACAAGTAAGGTTAATGTTTGTGGATGACACTTTTGTAATATGGCCTCATAGTGACAATAAATTACACAGTTTTTTCAATAGCTTAAAAACACTTTCTATTCCCTCTTCTTAACAATGAAAAACAAAGACAGAATAAACCTCCTTTCTTTAAATCGAGAGAAATAATAACATCAATGAGACTTTTTTACAGAATAAATACAAACACTGGTACCTAAAATAATATTCTTACCATCTTAATCCTATTAAGTAATGAATAGTTAATTCGTTTTCTGACAGAGCTAATAATATATATCTGATAAAGTGAGTGTAAAAATCGAAAACTAACCAAAAGAACCTCAACTCAAAATTGTAAATTTAAAACAACTATATTTTAGGAAAAGAAAGAGTCTAAACCCATTGACAATTCCTTTTCGTACATAAATTTCGAATATGTGAGGGGATTGTAAAAATTGTTAGGCGTGTTGCTTGATTTACAAAATTCTTAAAGCTTTTGATAATAAATCACTGTTACACAAAATCTTGTTAAAAATCAAATAAACATATCACTTAGGATCCCAGAAATATATTTACAGTTGTAAACGTCAATATGTTGGGCTATATATTGGCGAGACACCTTGCAATACTTTGAAATGTAAGAAATCATTAACATAAAAAGAACATGCAATTAGGCATAACGTATAAATCGATAATAACAGAATACATTTGGTCTGAAAATCAAACATTTATTGATAAGAGACCCAAACAATACACCCGGAAAATATTTTTTTAAACGAAATGTAATTGAAGTCGTGAGTTAGAAAAGTTCAGGAGACAGTCATTGGGCCTCATTATTGTCGGCCGTTACATGTACTTGTAATATTTACCTTCTATTTTGTATCTGCTGATATGTAAATTTTAACTATTGCAAATTTTCTGATGCAATACCAATGGTTTAATTTAAGCGTGTATTTGTAATATATTTCGTCAATTTTGTTTTTAAATTATTCATAAATGACGAGTGTGGGAAGCGGGAATGATTTATATTATATATCATAAAATATTTACTTTTCTGTAATTTTGTTCTTAATTGTATGGAAATAAATTTATGGTTTTATATTTCTTTTGATAATTCAAATTCTAACTCATGTCCTTTTTTAAGGATGACGTTTTTTTTCTGAAATGCTTAAAGTTTTTAAATTTTATCAAGAGTACCAGCTAGTCAAATAAAATAAATTATATTATTTATTTTGTAATAAAATACACACGGAATAAATCTTTCTGAAAATAATTTAATACTATTATTATTGAGCTAAAACTAGAAAAACTGTTTTGTTGAAAACAAAAATTATTGGCATTTATAGGATATTAAGAGAGTAAATATTTACAGTACAATATTATATTGTTGTAAGGTTATACGAAACATGTTTCCTATTTCAAAAGGTTTTGGAAAATGTGAATACAATTTCAACAACTTTCATTTAATAGAATAAGAGATACACCTAGGAACTAGGATTAAAAAAAACCCTTTTGAGAAATGTAATTCTTTTTCATTTAATTTTTTTTTATGGAAACTGTTTACAGATCTTCAGTTCATTGACATCATAGAAATCCTTCTATATTACTTTCATGAGATTAAATATGTCAGACAAAAATGATGGTATCTGTACGTGATATTACAAGCAAAGTTGTGATCAAACTACCCAAGTTTCTCAGCTTTAATAAAACAGATTGTTTGGGTTATGTGGGGACAATTGATTGGTTTATTATACAGTATTTTGTTCTTTAATAAACAGTTTAGTACATTTATTTTTTAAACAACAAAACATTTTAAAGATCAGATACGAAACTCTGTAACATTATTGTTACTAGTATGATTATGTTTAATACTCAGTAACCTGAACTAGCAAATAAGGGAAAATTATCATATTTATTGTTGCTTCACTAAAATGGATAAATAATAATACTAATGTGTATAACAATGTATATCAGTTACATATGCAATAACTACTTGCATGTATAACTTATAGCTGAATTAATGTTTGCGGATATTTTATGGATATAAATGTTTCCTTAAAATCTTGATCGAAGTTAATGTCATATAATTTCTTCACTCTAAGATTAAGTGATGTCATTCCCTAGGGATTTTTATAAAGCTATAAGGGGAGTCGGATGGTCCTATCTCGTGCATGTTAATTTGCCTAAGTTTAGGAACATTATCTCATGAACGGTATGAGATAATTAAATGATTTTTCAATTATTTGGTTTATTGTATCCTGGTTATTGATTTCTACTGTGGAAGTCCAAAAAAAATAAAAATATTTTTTATGAGATTTAAAAAAATATTGGTCAAAAAAACATAATAAATTTATATTTTAACTCTATTAAATTTTTTTTCACAGAGATATTTAAAATTCCTCAGTACAAAGTAAAGCCTAACTAATAAGAAGTAAATAAAAAAAATCATGTTGATATCTTATTTGGTTCCTGAGAAAATTGTTCCTAACCTTTCAAAAACATAGTTTTTCAGGAAACGTAAATAAAAACGGCCTAACGGTAAAATCTGAATATATTTTTACCTTTAATGGAATCCAGGCTCATATGAAGGTCTGTCTAGGTCTTTCTAACTCCTCATAAAGATCTTCTAGTCTCTTTTTTGCCAGCTGTTGGGCCTGGCGACACTTTTTCTCAATTTCGCTGATAGCGGCGTCGTCTTTTCGGATTCTGACGAGATCGGCATTTTTCAGAAAGTTCACACAGTTGTTCCCTGGAGAAATACCTAGCTGCTTCAAAATTTTACACTTTGAAGAAGAGCTTTGTTTTGGCACACAACCAGCTTCAAAAGTAACCGCACTAGTACTAGGCCTTGATTCCCTAGGCCTAGAGTCATCATCAATTTGATCAACTTGTGTTTCTGTTTTTAGATGTAAAAACTGGTTTTGGTTGAAACTTCCACCACGAAACTCACGTTTTCTTTTTTTCACTTGAAACCTAGGCATTTTTATACACTGTAAACTATTTTACTAAGGCAAAAACAGTAATTAACCTGAAAATGAATTTCTATAAACAAACTTCACTGTCACTGACAAAGACAAGGAAACATAAATAAACCTAATAGAATATCAACTGACAGCTGGTTTTACCGTGCTACCAACATGACAAAACAAAATACCAACAGTGTTTTTCAAACCAGTGCATTATAACAGGTGAGTCAATAGAGAGCTCAAAATTCGAGACTTCTTTCCGTTGTAGAGTTTTAGAAAAATGCTTGTAAAATAAAAACTACTGGGTATATTTTTTTAAATTTAGTGTTAATTTAAATCTAACTAAACATAGAACAAAAAAATAACATTTTTTCCGAAATCCATATTATTGACCCAAACATCCATCCGACTCCCCAAATTATAAAACATTCGGTCTAAATTTAAGGGGTTATATTTCATATTTGATATTCACTTATAGCACCTAAATTAAATTCAAACAAACCATGACATAGTGTAAAATATACCTAATTCATTTGAAAATATATTATAATCTATCATATTTGTATTTTTTCGATATGCTTACTTTCAAAAAATGTCATACAGCAACAAAGTTATAACTACTACTTAAATCAATAAACCTATCACTATATATTATACTATGTGAGCTATTGCAATGGGAATTTACGTAAATAAAGCTCAAAATTTTTAAATCTTCGTTAAAACAAAGTTTACTTGTAAGTATGATGATAAATAAAGAAACACTATATTTGAAAAAAAAACAAAAAAAAAAAAACAAACAATAAATACTTTACTAGCAAATGGTGTGTAAATCGAGAGTATTTTTAAGGAATACATTATCGATTTTATTAGAGTTGTAATGTAATAGATTTTTTATATTAAAATATTAGTCTAAAGGACTAAAATTTAACATAAAATATCGAGTAGTACACATATTTCTTGTTGTAGGGAAAAATCAAGGTCACATAAACAACTGTTCATGTTTTGCCAAGGGCATCAGTCCAAACAGGAACTTACGTCTGATGAAATTTATATTGTATATATATCCTGTACATTACCGACGACTCTGTAAAACAGTATTAGAGTGGTATTACGTTTTTTTAAATTTTTATTTATAAAGATACATTTAAAACAATGCTTTTTATATAATAGATATTTAAATGTTTGAATAAATATTGATTAAATTCACATGTTCAAGTATACTTTGCTTATAGGACACTTATATAGAAACGTATAGAGGAAATCGAACTGGTATATATATATTTTTTTACGATTTTTTGTTTACGGTTTATTATTGTATAGTATTTTATATCTACAAGGTATTAACACGTTATAATAAAAACGTAGTCCATTAGAATTCAAACACTAAGAATACATTTTACGTTTAGCAGCTTGTACACACAAAAATGTTCATCACTTCACAAAATTTTGCTGTACTTTTGTAAATAATTGCTTTATTTGACAGCATAAGAACAAGATTCCTAATATTCAAATATTGATGAAAAGTAACTATTCCTAAGTGTTCTGGTAGCTCAGTAGTTAAGGGTGTCACATTTTGATCAGAAGTGGCACTTAAGATCATGGTTTTGAATTCCACTCAGTACACAATGTATAGTCAAACTCTGGAAAGGAAGGGCCCACTCTATATAAACGGTATCTGGAATCTGAGGAAGTTGGTTAGAATCCAGCTGCACAGATTACGTATTTTAAGAAATTTTATTTTGTGTAAATGTATTAACTAAATAAATAGCCTAAAATCAATTAATTGTTCGTTAGTCAATGTTATGATTAAAATAAAATGGACCATTTGAAATCATTTAGATTAATTTATAAATAAATTTAAACAATAAAAAAATATAACTATTATTTTATTAAGCCTTGGTTTGCTCATTTTCCTTTTGAACGAAACAACTTGTTTAACTTTAGAGTCTCATTCTGTATTTGTAAAGCCGTTTAAAATATCTTGACCTATACTTTATGTCAAATCACTGATATGGAAAATTAGTTATTTTAACAAGGAAATCAAGATAAAATAAAGTTTTTGTAATATTAAAAAACTCAAAACTCAAGTTTTTACAAGCACAAACAAGAGAGTACTACGACCATAAAAAGCAATTTCACCTGCGTTACATGTAAAAAATAGAATCTTAGTCTATTTCTACAACCGAGGTGACACCTGCCTTAATAAATCGGAATATTATTGAACAATATAATTTCGCCCCACGTACTGAAAAGACTTTTTGTAGACCAAGAAGATTTATTGATCAGTGTGTATTGTTGTCATTAAATTTAACTGTGTTTATATGTTTAATGTAAAACTTATGTAACATTTGGCCATACATTTTGGAAATAACATCTTACAAGCAAGCGTCAAACGTCATGACTGAAATTGGCTTACTAATGGGGAAACTTATCTTCTGACCTCGAAATAAATTAAAATTAGACGAGCAAGAAACATAGAAAAAGGGTTGCTTGAGGTACTCTACAAAGAAGGAGAAGAGTCAGAAAACCCTAGTTACAATTCTGGTCCATTTTTAATGGAGAGCAAATTTAGTTTTCAGTTTTATGTTCTTGTCTCTTTACAGGGACATTTTTAAAACATCACATACTCTACTTTAAATTTGACTTTTTCCATTAAACTTGCACTGAAGGCAATTATATCTTCTATTTTACTTTGAAGTGAATTTTTAATAGTGAGATATAGAATCTCCATAAGGACTTCAGTAGCATATGTACTTGTCCTTAGTCGAATAAAGTATTTAGATTTAACGTCTTTGAATTGCAATTTTAAAATATAGCCGGTTTAAAAAAAAAATGAATATTAGTAAGTTTTGTCATTAGTTATGCAATAATATGAAAAATATTAAGAAAATGACAAGTTTTAAACGGTCATTGCTATCTTGTACAGAATAAATTTAGTTTATTCAGGTTACCTTTAGAAAATTAATATATCGATAATGTTATATTAATTTTATACCTGGTCCACTGTTAACTATCTAAAAAACAGAAGAGGTGAGTTAAAAATGGTAGAAAGGAAATTGCTCTAATTTGTGTAATAAATATTGTGTCATTTATCAATATCTTTAATGTACATTACACAATGCAAAATTGGTTATAACATAACTAATGGTTATACTACTTTTACAGCATAGTATGTTCAGCGTGAGTAACTTCGTAATTAATAAGGGTAATTTTTTGTATTAAGTGTGAATTAATGGATAATTTAATAAGATATCTCAAGTACAGTTTTCATATAGTTAAAAATGAATTATATTAAGACATTTGGGGACCATATATTGTTCCGTCACGAATAATTCAGATTCATAGTCTATAGTGTTCGATTCGGTAGTTTGTGATCAAGCCGTTCGTCATAATATTATGCAACCTTTTCAAATGTCAATTTGCCATAAGTTACAAGAAGAAACATCATTTTATATTTACAATTATGTCTCGTTGACTTTTGGTCTTACTTAAATACAAATAGAATGACAAAACAAAGAATCATGTTATTATGAAAACAAGAAGGAAATGTATTGTTGATATACTGACATGTTATTTTTACGACATTTAAGTTTACAAGGAAGTACGATTTCGAATATGCCTTGAGTTTTTTTAATAACTTCCAACTGCGCTCGCTTCTTTATATATAGAGTTTGAGGTATATGGATAAGAAAAGGATAAAATGTTTATAAATATAACAACAATTTAACATCCTTCAGCATAATTGTTTTTATAAACGACATTTTGTACCATACTCCATCGTTTATTGTAACTTAATCTGCTACAAGTATTTGTCTACAAAAAAATGTATCGACGATATGTTTTTAAAAGTATGATCTCCAAATTATTTGAACAAAACTATTTATTTCTCCGAAAGAACTTCACTATGTGATCTTTACTCAGAAGTAGGAAGAAAATAGCAAAAATAAACTTCAGAAAATTAAAGATTACATTTTTCAGGACGTTGAAAGTAGAAATAGTTTCAAATAAGGAAATTGTTGACGGCGGAACATAAGTTTTTCCTGTTCTACACAGCATCAATAAAAACAGTCTGTTGGCAAACTTAGTTTCATATATATTTTAAAATATGGATAGTTTACTCTAACCAATTACCCAAAATATTTTTATAAAAACACTATATTTTTTTTACAATACCATCTTCTCTAGGTTGGATCCTTATATTTCGATTTCATAATTAGAATTTCTTTGCATATTTAGATATTTATGTATTTTATTTAAAAAGCCTCTCATATAATAACTAACAAAATATCTTTAAATTTAGTTTATATTTATGTAGCCTAGTAACGGAATTTGTACTGTACTTTAGTAAAAGTACTTTTATAGGTCAGAGAGCGTTAGTATACCAAATAGTAAAAATATATATATTAAAACCTTCATAGTTTACTATTTTGTATAATAACGCTCTCTGACCTATATAACACCAATAAAATATCTTGTATTGCTTCCCTTATCACACGATAAATCTGTAAATTTAATTCAGAACTACAGAGTTTACATCTACATTCCTTGTTTTGAATGAACTGGAAAAATATAATTACATACTCAAACAAATATATTCAAGGGGGTGGGGGCGTCTTTTCTACAGACACTGAAATCATAAATCACAAATTCCTATATGTATATTTTGCCCATTTTGTTTTAAAATACTCAGAATAGTGTTACTTTCAAAAATTTACTAGAAATAAATTGAGATAGAGGCAATATCTCAATTTCTGTTACAATTTGTCTTTACCACTCGCCCAAATATATCACTTATTATTTTTATACAATACGCACTAAACGCTTATAAACATATGTATCGAGCAATATATTAATGGTTTACACAAAGAATTAACTGTATAATAAATTGCGTAGGCATTATGACGCTACTTGCAAATAAAACAAATATATAGTTGAACATTTTACTTTATTTATATTCAATTGAATACATAAAATCAAATTAAAATCTATAATTCGAGAGTGACATCGTCTCGATTTAGAGAGAATCAGATGGCGATCTTTTTTTGGTGTTAAACAATATAATCTTTATGTAAGAAGTAATCATTACATTACTTCTTTTCCTTTTATTATTATAACATAATAATTAATACATAGAAATTTGGAGACTTTCAAATAAATTTTATGTGCTAGTACCAAAGGAGTGGAATGTGTATAATACTGTAAATAATATAAATTTATCAAAAGCTACATTATTCAGGTTTTGGTCATATTAACCGAATATGGTTTCAGCTTTGTATATAAATATTTACTATTTACCGCCACAGTCGACTTTATAAATTACTATAGCATTTGCAAGTAGAAATATACTACTATATACTTTAAATGACTAAAGTAATAATTATATAGGTAATTAGGGACTGTAAGAAAATAGAATACTCCATTTGAAAGTGAAGACAAATAGCGTAATTAATTTAGGAAAATAGTAGGCGTAAAAGTAATCCTCCACCAACTTTAATGCAGGATTTGGTTAATTCGTAGTAATAAATTCACTTAATTTTGATTACGTTATGCTTGTTTGGGTTGTAACTAAACCTAATATTATGAAGATGTTAGAAACTAATTTAGTTTTGTATTATGTAGCCTATATTTTAAACTGCATTAAACAATTAAACTCTATATTACTCCTAGTTAATAAATAAAATAAATCATTATGTTGAAAAGTTGGGTAATAAATTAAGTTTTTATACATTAAGCACATTTCACAACCCCTTATATATATTTTCTACGATATTCAAAGTAGATTGTTTTACATGTTCACTTCCCCTGAGCAATTATCTATAGGTAAAATAATATCATCCAAATTTATTTCAACATTCCCTATAATATTTACGTAAATTATTTATTTCAAATTTGAAATTGGGTACGGTTTTAAAGTGAAATATTATTATTAGATATACACTTTTACTCAGTTCATTTCATAATCACAAGTTTATTGAATTGTTTTCCTTGAAAATGTACAAAAAGGAGCAATACATGAGGAGTAATAAATAATATTTCCTATTTATTTTAGTAAACATAAGACACTTTCTACATGATACAGATCATGGATTATATCTGAATTTTCAAAATAATACAGGTAATAAAACACTAATTAAGAATATAGTAGAAAGAGAAACATATGATAAAAATGGAGTCTACTGAATAACAGCTAAGTGTATCTCAACCTATATAGGCCAAGCAGGACAAATGTTAAAACAATATTAGAAAATATAGGTCGTACTAATATGAATAGAGAGATTCAAAATAAGCTACTAATTCAGTAAAAAAAGGACCTTATCCCATATGAAATGAAAATTTCTATAACATTATTACATCAGTACAACAAATAAAGATATCTAAATAAAATGGAAAATATGGTAATTTTTAAATTAAAGGTGAACGGAAAATAAAAAAGTATTAACAAATTTCTAAAACTTAAAATTATTAAATAAAAAAAATATAAGAATGGAAATCAAACAAAGTAAATAACACAGGAATGTGAAGCTGGGTACATTGACAATTTTATCATTACAAAATGTAATCTTAAAGGAAGTACTACTATTAGAAATATGCAGTATTAGTATGTAGTATCTCTGTTTAGGTCATTCCTTTCATTATTTGCATAATTATAAACGGTTTTAGAAAAAGAAAGTTGAAAGGATGTTGTTCATCACATTTTTCCAATAATTCTACTACTTTGATATTAGTTTTATAAAAAATACCCTTTTCTACGTACACGTACGTACAAAATATCAAATAATATCAAAATTTCAAATAATAAAGTACATTAGAATATCTCATGCATATTTACTTTCAAACCTTTAATTGGCTTTCAAAAAAGGGTTCAATCTTTATCAATGAATCAAAAAAACATCTTTAAATTATTTAAAGGTTATTTAAAAATAAATTCCCAAATCTAAATAAATTTTAAAAATCGTTAGGTTGTGAAAAATCACCTAAAACGATTTCTATAAATAGATCATATTATTTTGGTAATATCAATGTATAAAAAAAAGAATACAAAAACTAAAAGGAAATATTTTATGAACCATCTCCGAATAAAAAACATATTTATTTTAAATGAAATGTATAAATTGATTATTTTTGTATAGAAGTACTTATGCTTATAATAAAGTGTTGTATTATTTTGTATTTTTTATCTATGTTACAATCGGTAATGGAAAATTAATCCTCAGTGTGCATGAATGAAAATTAGTACAATTCTCAAGTTTCATGAAGACTGAAAAAAAAAAAAAAAAAAAAAAACGTTGCAAAAGTTTACAGAGATTTTCAAAACATGCGAGTACAAATATATCATACCCCTCTTACATATGTAGTCATTAAAAATGGAATACTAGGTTGCTGAAAAACGAGTTTCTAAATTTGTCTAAAAAAGACATTAGCTAGAATTAGCAATGTGGGAAATGTATCTGACATAACAATATTATCATTACATAATATTATCATGACATTACTTATAACTACATGGGTGCAATAAGGTAAACTTTATGGGTATTGCATTCGATTTGTTAATCTACATTCATTAATTAAATTTGGAACTACAAAAAACCTCTCGGTTATTCTTAACAAATAAAAAAATAGTATAAAGTTTAAACCCTTAGCAGTAAGAGCGTCAGGTTTGGAACAGACAGAACAATAATTGTGAATCTGGTTTAAACCGCTTTAAGTCCCAAAATTTTAAATGAAATAAAACTATTGTGAAAATAATAATTTCTATAACATGTATACGGTTGAAAGGACAAAGAAAGAGATAGTTTAAGTTACACAATATAGACTAATCATTGTGCCTGAATAAGCTTACAACTGTAAAACAATAGGTAAATAAATCACAATAGAAAGTTTTTTTTTGTGTCATCATATTTATAAATGGAACTAAAGTACGGATAAAAATGTATTGTACTATGTGTGTTGTACATAATAGAAAAATGGTCATTATTTGTATTATAAAAATTAAACGAGAAATGACGCTTTAAAAAAAAAAAACTTAAAAAAAAAATTCCTGAAAGTAATAGTTGACATAATACTAAGGGGGTATTATAAAAGTGGGTTTATTAGAATGGTTTTAAGTAATTAAATATTGCGGGTTTCAATAAAGTTTTTTTTCTTATTTATTTCTTAACAATAACATAATTTAGATTTTGGATAATTTTGTTTATAAAGATCCATACAAGAAACCGAAATGTCAATAAAAACAGTTCATCCACTTATAAAATAGTTCAATCTAAAAAGGTTTAAACGTAATAACTTCATATATATATATATATATATATATATATATATATATATATATATATATATATATATACACAAGCTTATACAAAATGACTAAATAATAAAATTCAAAAATAGAATTGCAAGAATGTGTTAGTAGTAGAACATAATTGTTTTCAAGACCCAAAATGGTGATTAACTCATTTTTAATTAAATGAACAACAAGGTTATTAACTTTATTAAAAATTACCCTAGAATTTAAAACAAATTTAAAATTAAACGATAGAAAATATGGAGTCCAATAATATCATTAGAAGGAAGATATATGTAGGGAAGCAGGATTTTTGATGAATCAGTGAAAAAGGTAAGATTGCCATAAAATGAAGTTAACATAGGGAGTTTTCCTTAATAATTTTAATATATTGCCTTGAAAGTAAAACATGCTCTCTATGAAAGACGAAGGAAAAATTCATATTTTCTACAATCATACATTGGACTCAGGGTCTGTTATAAATTTTTATTATAAAGTTACACAATATAGACTAATTGTGCCTGAATTAGCTTATAACTGTAAAACAATAGGTAAATAAATCACAATAGAAAGTTATTTTTTTGGTCATCATTATTTTAAATGGAACTAAAGTACGGATAAAAATTTATTGTACTGTATGTGTTGTACATAATTGAAAAATGGACATTATTTGTATTATAAAAATTTAACGAGAAATGATGCTATTAAAAAAAAAATAAATAAAAAAAAAAATCCTGAAAGTAATAGAATGTTAATAGAAAGTAACATGATACTATCGGGGTATTATAAAAGTGTGTTTTTAAGAATGGTTTTAATTAAATAAATAATGCGCATTGCAATAATTTTTTTTTCTTATTTCAGTATTTTATATGGAAAAATAACATAATGTAGATTTTTGATAATTCTGTTTATAAAGATCCATACAAGAAACCGAAATGTCAATAAAAAAGTCCAATCTAAAAGGTTTAAACGTAATAACGTCTTATATGTATGTAAGTTTACACAAAGTGACTAAATATTAAAATTGAAAAATATAATTGCAAGAATATGTTAGTAGTAGAACATAATTGTTTTCAAGACCTAAAATTAGGATTAACTCATTTTCTATTAAATCAACAATAAAGTAATTAAACTTCATTAAAAATTACCCTAGAATTTGAAACAAAAATCAAATAAAACTAAAAAAAATATAGAGTCCAATAATATCATTAGAAGGAAGATCTATGTAGGGAAGCAGGATTTTTGAATAATCAGTGAAAAAGGTAAGATTGAGAGAAAATTCCATATTTTACAATGAAGTTGACATAGGAAGTTCTCCTTAATAATTTTAATATATTGCCTGGAAAGTAAAACATGCTATCAATGAAAGACGAAGGCAATATTCATATTTTCTACAATATCGTACATTGGACTCAGGGTCTTTTAAAAATTTTGAACAAATATAGAAGAGTAAAAAAAAAAAAAAACCACACACACAGTAGCCTACAATATAATGCATTATAAAAGTGTTATTTAAACTTTATAAAAAATTTTAGATACAGCTAGAGCACCTAAGTAAATAAATTAGATAATAGTAGTTAATTAATTAATTAATTTGTAGTAATTAATTCAACATAGTACAAAGATATAAATCTACATACCATCACACGATGCCCAAGGTTTTATTAACAGACTTCTAGATCTGTAAGCAGTGATGATATATGAAATAAAGTACATGAGATCAAAAGCATTATATTATTATATTTAAAAATAAAAAATAAAATCTATATGAAAAAAAAATCATATAATTTTTGTCTGTAACAATCTATTTTAGTGTAAGAAAAATTTATATATATATATATATATATATATAAGGTTGTTTTAAAATAATTATTAATAAGACATTGATGGTACATTACAAATAAATTTGGTAAAACAACTTCTAAACAGCATGGGCCAAGAAAAAGAAGTTTCCCGAAATTAATAAACTAATAAAGAAACTTAACTATAATAAAAGGTGAAGAAGTAATACAAATTAAAATGAATTTAAAGTCAAACAAAAATATAGTTCTCGTGGATTTAGTGGTAATTCAACATTTCAAATTTTGATATTTTTTTGCAACTTGCCCATATCTCAACCAACATATAGGTGGTCGATGAAAGAGTGAGGGAGTCGCAGTTCCTTAATAGAGACCTGATGTTGTAAAGTCAGGTAAAGAGAGTTTATCTAACAAGAGACTACATTAAAAAGTTGATCACATCAGAATTACCGCGACCAAACTCACTATAATATAGTAAATTAGCGTTTAATTCAATGATTATATATTAAACCATTACTCTTTGTTTCTATAGCTAATATTTCTGCACAGTAAATATTGTAGATTCGCTATGAATCAAGGATGAATAATTCTTTTGTGTTCACTATATGAAAACTGAAAAATTAAAACAATAAGGTATAGCAACATTTAAATAAATTTTATAAACGTAATATTATTCCTTAAAACAACGGTTGAATGGTTTCTGTTTACAGATAGGCTCTATATAAAGAAAGTCATTTTTTGTCATAGTATCTCTTTACTCAAATAACTGACACAATGAATTTCAAAATAAAAACACAAAATAGTAATATCAGAGTAAATACCAACAATGCATACATTGTAATCAGAAAAAAACCAGTTTTTTTTAGGTTAAGCCGAGGGATATATAACTACCTTAAAAAAAATCGATTCCAAACCTATTGTTAGCACTGTTTTATATCCATTATTTAGTTAAAAAAGAAACAATGTTCATAACTTGACAATGTTTTTAAAGTGTGTAAGACTGATGTTGCAATTTAAAGTGAACGATAAATGTTTGGAAGCAAAATATATATAACTACTATTATTGGGTGTACATAATCCATTCCTAACCAAAATACAAAGGACGATAACAATTAATTAAAATTATAAGTTAAATGTAACTCTAATTATTGTTTATAGTTATGTATTCACACTACTATTTGATAAACAATAATATTTGTTTTTCATACTTTACTTCTCAACTAATTATCATAGAACACTCTTTAAACAGTAAAACAAGGTGGTAATCGTGTGTGAATTTATTAGTAATTTGAACTAACACAAAATGTTTTCAGAAAATTATATATGAAATATATATGTATATACTACATTACCTTTTACTAAATTCAGTCTTTTTTCCGACTGATGAAGGATATTAAATATTCTCTATCCGATGAAGAATCTTTGTTTTGAGAGAGCTTTTATTAATTTTATCTAGCTGTCACCTGGTACCCTAGTATTTAACATGTCTTTATTTCATCTACTTACAACCAAAGACATTAGAAGCTTGGTTGAGAACTTTTTCATGATTAAAATTATTGAAACTATATATAACACAATATTTTAATAAAAAAAAATAATAATAAAAATAAAAAACTCTCAAATCAATATTCTTTGAGATTTTGACTGATACAATGATATCTTATGCAGTGTAGTTTTCAATATTTAACTAAATAAATTTACAATCACCAAACTTGTATTTTTATTCATTCTGTTCCTTGTTACTCAAGCAGTAGTCATAAATTCTTTAATTATTAGCTCGATAATTTAAATTCTGTCATCTTCAGAATAATATGAACAAGTTTATATCAGCACCCAATTTAACTTCTGACAATAATCCTTTTCACATAATTTGTATTAACGATACAGTATAACAAACACACAGAACACAATTCTCATAAAAAATACGCCTAAGTATCAGACGCGTTTCAACGACAAGGTCGTCCTCCTCAGTGATACACGAGCTACACCAATCAAACTATAACTAAGTTAAATAAGTTATAGTTTGATTGGTGTAGCTCGTGTTAAACTGAAGAGGACGACCTTGTCGTTGATACTTAGGCGTATTTTTTATGAGAATTGTGTTCTGTGTGTTTGTTATACTGTATATTTTTTCTCATAAGTCAAGCTCAACATTTAATATTAATATGTATCAACGATATTTTATTCTTTTAAACAGTAATAGTATAACATAAGATACTTCCCCATAGTAATTTAATCTACTTACACGATTCTACCAAAATATCAACTTAAAACAGACTATATAACAGACTTTTGATTCTAATATTAACCTCGGGACCTTAATCTTTCATCAAAGAGAGAGAAGTTGAGAGAGATTACACATATGAAGGAATATAAAAACTTATAATTATAATTAAATTCGCTTTTATAATATTAAATTTGTTTTGAAATGCTTAAGATGATTATAATTAATACAGGATTCTTAATTTTGGTTCACATATTAAAATTTTAAAGTCGCAAAACAGATACAAACTTTAAATTTATTCCACTTGTTTAATTCATTTGAGAATTTATTGATCATTAAGCAGCTCATTTTTCTGATTATATATATATATATATATATATATATATTTGGTTAAATGTTGGCATTTTAGATAAAGTAAATACATTTGAGGTTCATTGCGTTAAACAATTTACTTTCCGAACAATCTGTGTTGTTCAATAAAATTTAGTTTTGCATGCCTGCTTATAATCATGGAAAATTAGTGAATACCTTTTTGTCTTTTATATACATTGTATTTCACTATATATGGTGTGTGTGTTTTTCAAGATAGATGTAAGTCTAGATAATTTTTTTTCTTACATTTTCCAAGGTTTATTATTATGATACATAATCGATATTGTCACAGGTTATAAATTTACATTCTGTTACAATCCGTCCAAAATCCTAATTTTAATCACTCTGGTAGATGATTTAGCTTATTTTTTTATTTGAATATATTGTTAGAAATAAAGTTTGAGTTGTTATAATTTAAATATGCAAACATCCATTAATTCAATAAAAGATCATTTCACTTTAACTCACCTCAACCTACTTTAAAACTAAATTACTTGTAATAAACTTACTTAACTAATAATTAAGATTTCATATAACTTTTCAAAGTCAATCAATGGCAGTGATTTCGTTTCGAGTTACAATTAATTATCCTTTGATAAAATATTTGGATAGACGTTTAATATTCATTTCAAAACTAATTGCACATTTGTTTTATAAATAAGGGTGTTTGTTCATATTACGGTTTCACGCATATAGAAAAATATATTTATGTTAGTAGAAGTAAATTAGTTTAAAAGATATATGTTTATTGTTCACTAGTCAATGTTTTTATTCAGTAGTCATAACGTAAGGACGGAGATTACATCTTACAAGTAACTTTGTGTTTTAATATACTAGAAGAAAACAAAATATTTATGAGGACTGACTCAAAAGAAATGAAGAATTGAGTTTTCAATTGTTATATAATGTTCATATTGTATACCGGCTTAGCTGAGGAAAACTGAGAAATAATCCATACCTACTATAATAAAATAACACTACAAAAAGTAAAAAATAGCCTAGACTATAACATAAAAATAATTATAATTTCTATTGTCTATTGTAAAAAATATATTCTTTGTTGTTATAAGATATGACGAAGTTTGTTGTTATAGTAGAATGAACAATTTCACGATTTAAAATTTATTAAAGTGAATTAAGTTTGGGTCCATCAAGAAACTATACGCTCAAGTATAGAATTATAGCTAAATCAAATGAGATTTTTTTGTGTTTTAGTTCCAACACAAAGACTGTAATAACATCATTCGATTTTTATCTCTTTTATTATTATCTTTTTAAAAATTTTTAGGTACGTTTTGGTTGTTTCCATACTTTAAACAAGTTTTATATTAATAAACATTTATATATCACTAATTTTTAATATTATTTGTTTTTTTTATTTCCAAGCAGCATTTCACTGCTAGCAGTAGAATTTGTAAAATAAAAATTATATTTGGAAGACTTACTTATAACAATAGTAATGTTGTAAAGAAATACACATACATAGCTAAAGTTACAAATAGAGAAGAGAAGAAGAAAAAGAGGAGGGGATGCAATTTGTGAATTTATTTTCCATCAGGAATGCTAGTTGTTTTTAAGATACTCGTATAAGTATTAAGTATGCTTGTTCGTAATTTATTATCATATGTCAACATACATATTACATAATATATAATGGTAACAAAAATCTATTATTATTAGGTATTTTTCCTTATATTTTTTCTGATTTCCAAAATATTTAGAATCATAAAAGCGTTACAATTTTATTAAAAACAATATTATTTCCTGTTATGAAAAACTTAATCATAGTCAATTTCTGTACTTCTACGATTGGTTATAAGTTGAGATGATTTATAAACTTAATAGTTTGTAATTTTATTAATTATACTCGTAGATTTTTAATATTATATTCTTTTTATTTTTAAAATTCGCCGTTTTACGCTATTGTTATTGTAGTACATTCAATGGTATAAATATTATTAATAAAAAGAATGGAATACAAAGGTAACTCATCCATCCAATTGGAACTAATGAGAAACAATGGTAAATGAATCTATTTTATCTCTCCCTAAACATTTTATGTGTTTGACTGTCTACGTAGCTGGATTATAGTCATCACTATTTAAATTTATAGCAAAGGTATGGTTTATATAGTTTAAATTAGTTTAACCCCATTTAAATCATTTATATAATACAGGATATTCAGACAGGTAAATGATCGATTTTTACACAATAATAATTATAATAAATTAATATAATTTTAAATATTTGGAATACATCAAGAGAGCAAGATAATTTTAAGAATTACTAATTTGAAATTATTGTTTTAATTTTACCGTTTAAAAAATGTAAAAAAAGATAATTCCATTCTTTAACTAACTACGTTCTGTTTATCTGCATTATCTGTTTAGTCTACTCCTGATAATATTGACATTTTGTTATTTGAGATAAAGCTTCTACGAAAATTAGATGCTATTATTTAGTTCCCCAATTAGATTACAATACTAATTTTGAAAAGTAGTTATGATTACGGAATTATTTGTTGGGAGCTGTGTACCGTACATTATCTGTAATAAATTCAGAAGGCTTTTGCCTATGTAATATAAATAAAATTAAATGAAAACCTTCTAAACTTCCCTTTTTGTTTTGTAGTAGTCTATACTCTCTCCGAGTCATCTCTTTATCTTACTTGACCTTTATCTAATATTATTACATCCGCCGTGGATTGTATGTATTATGTGTTTATATTGAATATGGTGTTTGTGAATTAGAGGAGAGATATAGAGAGTGCGAGAGTAGGTCTAGGTCTGTATGTCTATGCGCCTATATATGTATGTGTACATGTGTTGTGTATGTACGTAAATATATGTGTGCACATATGTATATGTATGTTCAAGCATAGCATATTTGTGAAAATATATACATGTGTATACGTGTAGTTATTTAACTTATTATTACATTTCATATAATTATTAGTCACCTGTTTTCATGACAATTGTTATGGTATGGGAAAGCACAATTTAATGAATATTTCTTGTATTTTGTTTGGTTTTTGGATAATGAGGGTTTTATTTGGTTGTTTTATATAATATAAAAATATTTATATGTTTACCTTCTCATGAAAGATTTTTCTTGGTAATTTAGTTATTGAACTCTAGTTTTAAGGGTATGTTTTGTGACGGTAACCCTCCAAACTTGTTTTATTGAAACTACCTAATTTTTTTCTAGTTTGGAACCATTATTTTTTTTCATTTGTTGTTGATATGTATCAAGCTAAATACTTTAAGTTTAAATACTGTTACGTTTGTAGTAGTATTATAATAAATTTATTGTGATATTGTAAATGAAATGAAAATGTAACAAATCGAAATTTAAAAAAAATCAAAACAACTTACATATAAAATATGACCCATGATTTAAAATAGTCATGCTAAATGATATATATATATATATATATATATATATATATATATATATATATATATATATATATATATATATATATATATATATATATATATATATAAAATAATAATAATAATAATAATAGTAAAATTACATCCAACATGCAATTTAGTTATCTATATGTAAGGTACACAAGACACAAACTGCTTCGGATATCCTTACTATTAATACTTTACAATATTCTGAGGAAAACAGATTGTTTTATAATAAAGATTACTCATTAAGGGAGACGTAACCCCAATGTATGTTGCTTCTGAAGCAAAGCTGGGTGAAAGTTACTTTTAATTTCAATAAGTCATCCAATTAATGATGTAACATCTAATGTGCGATTCGTGGCTCAAATATAAAATATCTTCACTTTTATAAAACTCAATGTGTCTCTGTCTCTTTGTTTGTAATCATATAACTCTAAAATCCCTTATCTGATTTGTAGTGGTTTTCTATTGCATAAAGATGACATTTCTGACCTTGTCTTAGTCTTGGCCTCGTGATGATTCAATACCTTTCATGCTAAAACTTTTTTTGTCTGAAAGAAATAAAAACAATCTTTTTTTACGAATTTGATGTATTTTTATAATTTATACGGCGAAAGCATAATATATATTTGTTCAGTATCAATGACTGTGCATGATTTGACTCACAAGTTTTAGTAAACCTTTTTGGGAAATATTACTTGTAGTTCTAGATATTTAATAATTTTTGTAGTTGAAAAGTTGAAATCCAGTTTTCCTTACATATGGACTATCAGTGATAAAATCTCTTTACGATTTGAGGGTCATTTGTTAATCGGTTGTTTACATCCCAAGTTAAAATAATTATTGGTAATGATAAAGAGGAACTTCCACGCCTGTAGAAGTAAACGGAAATCAAGCATTTAATATACAAACTAATAAATTTATTATCAATTTGAAATATAAATAGATGATAAAATCACAAGTTTTTTAAATGAATAATAAACTTATTTTGTTATGGCAATAGTTTTTTTGTTCAAGTGTCTAATTCAAGATACTTTTCATATTTAAATGGCTGCCAACCTTTGTTAATTCTACCAATCAAGAATTTAGTTTAAGTAATTAATTTTGTAATTCCATTAGTACGCAATCACACATTCCATTTGCAAATTTTGTCACATCCCAAATTATCATACATTCAAAAAATGTAAAAACGCATACATTTATCCTGAACAAGCTTTATAAAAAGATTAAGTTTTTAAAACTAGAAAAAATCATTAGATATATTTAAACGGAACGAAAATCATCCAAATCCATTCGAATGAAAACAAATCAAATGTTTACTGCAAATCTAATACCTATTATTAATTATAATTTTTATTGCAGATAAAGAAGCTCAAAATCGTTTGTTTTCAACGTCATATTTTTGAAATCAAATCGACGAATAATGTCAAAAATGAAATTAATCTCGATGCTATTACTAATTTTTTTGTTGGATTGTGTGTGTACGAATACGGTAAGTTAACACTTTGACATATTTAATAAATACATTCACAAGCACAAAGTTCAAAATACATAGCTAAAATTCGTTAATTCTTAGCAACTAAAAATTTACTTTTTAAATTACATTACTTTAAGAACTTAAATAAATGTTGGCTCTCTATATTTTGTTACCTACTATTATTTAATTAGATAGACAATTTAATTCTTTTTTTAACCATCGTAATAATTAAGAATTATCTCAATATAAAATTTGATACAAAAAGTGCAACTAATAAAGTAAACAAATCTACACACTGAAAGTTAAAAATATAATAACAGAGAGAGTATTGATTAAATAAGGCGGGAAAATAGAGGAGCAGATTCACTAAAAAACAGAAGGAAATATCGTATGCACAGAAATATATTCATGGTTTTTACAGTATGAGGATACTTAGCTTTGTTTGCCTTTAGTAAAGTCAAATAGTCCATTCATTGTTTAATGAGTTCGGAACAAAATACCAAATTATTTCACAATACACATGTTATTATTCGTATGTTCAAAATATGTTAATAATCTCTTCCTGTTCTGGAGATTTAAAAAGTGTAGATTTGTACCTAAATATTAAATTAAATATTTAAAATAGTAATTTAAATAACATTTTTCCTTATAATTATAATTCAGTTGTTAGTTATTTCATGTAATAATATATCCAACATATTATAAATATAATATCAAAAGTTAAAATACTACAATTAATTGTTTATTTACTTCATAAATTGACTAAATTACACATAGTATTCATAACATTATGTACTTATATTTATGTTATTTTATATGGAATGTAAAATTCATGTATTTTTACCTGTAACTGATATTAATTTTGTAGATGGAGTCATTGAAAATTAATACAACTTTGGAAGACAAGATACCTAAAGAAGTTGTTTTGGAAAATCGACTTTTGTTAGAAGTCTTAACTAAATGGACTAATAATATCCCTTGGTTAGACGTCTTATCTAAATTGGTTGAAGATGTAATATATATATTGGTTAAATATTTCCCTTGGTTTGACATCTTATCGAATGTGGTTAAATATTTCTTATCTATATTGGTTAAATATTTCCCTTGGTTAGATATCTTTGTTAATTTATTTAGCAGCGCTAAGACATCAGTCAATTCTTCATATAATAACAATTACGATTATTCTGTATCAGATTATCCACCTCAGTCACTTGAGTTAAACTGAAGGTGATGTTACAATAAGATAATGGTATTCAATTTCTTATATCTTCAGGGTGACCATAAAAAAAAAGGTTTAATAATACTATGTTAGTCATTCACCCTTTAAAGCTAGATCTTTGTAAACGAAAGAAAACTCAAAAATCTTCGTTAACCATACAATTTACTAAAGTTTACAACAAAATTTTTATGTGACATGAAGGGGACTTTTTTTTAAAAAAATGCGCTTTTGTTAGACTCTAAAAGAGGAAAATTGAAAATTTGAGGAGTATCTTCAAATAAATCTTTTTTTTTCTCTACAATACATAAAGCTTCAAAAATAAAAAAAGCTGTGTACTTTGAAGTGAATTTATAAACTATTTTGTAATTATATTTGAAACTATAAAACTAATTTAATAGCAATTGGTGATTAATATATATAGTTTTTTTGGTAACGACGAATTCATTTAATTTTTTACTACCATGAGAAATTCAAGGGAGTAAATTGATGTCACCAAATATCCAACTTTTGTAACAGGAAGCTTGTTCAATTTATTTATTTTACAATCTGTATTTTAAAGTATAATTAAATTACAAGTTGGTTGTAGAACAACGAAAGTTGGATTTATAATACTGTTGGTAATTTCAAGTTTTAAATACTAATCACCAAGTTGCGTAAAATTAGTTAATCAAAATAATTCACTTATGAAAGGATGTTAAATTAGTTTTAATACGCCGTTGTAAACCTAAAATAAATATTAATACTAGTTATTAAATTCATAATTTACGCTCTTTTAATAACCCGATTTTTATAGTGATTACTGAATAAATATATTATATAATGTAATTACTGCAATTACCTTTTGTCACAATGATAATATTGTGATAAAAATAAAATGATCATTGGTTTATTGACACCTGACGACTGTAAAACAGATTAAAAAAAATATTGTGCCAAATTAAAATATAAATAAAAATTGTATATCTAATAAATACTTTTGTTCTGGGAATATTTATTTTTTACCAATGTAGAATTTCCTTGTGAGCTTTACTGGCCTATGAGCTAATACTTATAGCTTATATATAAGGACTGATAGCAATATTGCTAAAATTTCATTTTTTATTTTAAAAACACACAAACAAAAGAAAGTTTTCGAAAAGATTAAATCTATGTTATTAGGATTACATGAATTTATAAATCCGTATCAACTTTATTCGTGGTTTGAATACACCGCAAGATTATTTTGTTACTGATAACAATAATTGTGAAAATAAATAAATAACTGACCTAATTATAATATCAATACAATTGTAGTAACGAGTATTTTAAGAGCAATTCCATATTAAAGATTATAAACAATAAAGTTAAAGTGCAGAGTTAATAGACTGAGATATATTAAAATTTAAAGATACTCTACCTTTATTACTGTGAAACGCTGTCACATGCTATTAGCATGAAAGAAAGAACCTAAAAGGTATATTTTCCCAAGATATATAAGGTATCTGAAACTGTATAAGGATCGTTCATAAGATAACGGAACAATAATTTATTGTATATAGTTGCCATTTACGCCTTCATTTTGTGAAGTATTTGATTTAATAATACTGCTTTCCATGATTGTTCATTTTTTTAATTGTTTTAGTAAATAAAATGACATTACTTCTTTTTTTTTTAAACGAAGAATAACATTTGCTATGATTTACGTAAATAAAGCTCAAACATTTTAAATCTTCGTCAAATCAAAGTTTATTTGTAACTTTGATAATAAAAATCAACAACAATAATAATGAACAGCAGTATATTTGTAATAAAACAATAAGTACTTTACTAGCAAATGGTGTGTAAATCGAGAGTATTTTTAAGGAATACATTAGCGGTTTTATTAGAGTCGTAATGTAATAGATTTTTTATATTATAATATTAGTCTAAAGGACTAAAATTTAACATAATATATCTAGTAGTACACATATTTCTTGTTGTAGGTAAAAATCAAGGTCACATAAACCACTGTTCTGTTTTGTATGCCAAGAAGATTTATTAATCGGTGTATATTGTTGTCTTTTAACTGTGGGTATATGTTTAATGTAACTTTTGGCGATACATTTTGGAAATAACATCTTAACAGCAAGCGTCAAACGTCATGACTGAAATTGGTTTACAAAAGAAGAAACTTATCTTCTGACCTCGAAAGAAATTAAAATTATACGAGCAAGAAACATAGAAAAAAAGGATGCTTGAGGTACTTTACAAAGAAGGAGAAGAGTCAGAAAATCCTAGTTACAATTCAGGTCTATTCAATGGAGAGCAAATTTAGTTTTTAATTTTATGTTGGTGTCTCTTTACAGGAACATAAAAAAACATCACATACTCTACTTTAAATTTCTCTTTTTCCGTTAAACTTGAACTGAAGGCAATTATATCTACTATTTTACTTTGAAGTGAATTTTTAATAGTGAGATATAGAATCTCCATAAGGACGACTTCAGTGTAAGACGTCAGTAGCATATGTACTATTCGCATAATACTAGTCGAATAAAGTATTTAAAATTAACTTCTTTAAATTGCAATTTTAAAATATATTCGTTATAAAAAAATAAAAATTATTAAGATTTTCCATTAGTTATGTAATAATATGAAAAATATTAAGAAAATGACAAGTTTTAAACCGTCATTGCGATCTTGTAAAGAATAGATTATGAAAAGCCGTGTAAATTTAGTTTATTCAGGTTACCTTTAGAAAACATAATATATCGAGAAAGTTATATTAAATTTATAGCAGGTCCACTGTTCACTATCTAAAATCAGAAGAGATGAGTTACCAATGGTAGAAAGAAAATTGCTCTAATTTGTGTGATAAAAATATTGTCATTTATCAATATCTTTAATGTACATTACACAATGCAAAATTGGTTATAACATAACTAATGGTTATACTACTTTTACAGCATATTAGGTATAGCGTGAGTAACTTCGTAATTAATAAGGGTAATTTTTTGTATTAAGTGTGAATTAATGGATAAATTAATAAGATATCTCAAGTATAGTTTTCATATAGTTAAAAATGAATTATATTAAGACATTTGGGGACTATATATTGTTCCGTCACGAATAATTCAGATTCATAGTCTATAGTGTTCGATTCGGTAGTTTGTGATCAAGCCGTTCGTCATAATATTATGCAACCTTTTCAAATGTCAATTTGCCATAAGTTACAAGAAGAAACATCATTTTATATTTACAATTATGTCTCGTTGACTTTTGGTCTTACTTAAATACAAATAGAATGACAAAACAAAGAATCATGTTATTATGAAAACAAGAAGGAAATGTATTGTTGATATACTGACATGTTATTTTTACGACATTTAAGTTTACAAGGAAGTACGATTTCGAATATGCCTTGAGTTTTTTTAATAACTTCCAACTGCGCTCGCTTCTTTATATATAGAGTTTGAGGTATATGGATAAGAAAAGGATAAAATGTTTATAAATATAACAACAATTTAACATCCTTCAGCATAATTGTTTTTATAAACGACATTTTGTACCATACTCCCTTGTTTATTGTAACTTAATCTGCTACAAGTATTTGTCTTGCAAAAAAATGTATCGACGATATGTTTTTAAAAGTATGATCTCCAAATTATTTGAACAAAACTATTTATATCTCCGAAAGAACTTCACTATGTGATCTTTCCCCAGAAGTAGGAAGAAAATAGCAAAAATAAACTTCAGAAAATGAAAGATTACCTTTTTCAGGACGTTGAAAGTAGAAAAAGTTTCAAATAAGGAAATTGTTGACGGCGGAACATAAGTTTTTCCTGTTCTACACAGCATCAATAAAAACAGTCTGTTGGCAAACTTAGTTTCATATATATTTTAAAATATGGATAGTTTACTCTAACCAATTACCCAAAATATTTTTATAAAAACACTATAATTTTTTTACAATACCATCTTCTCTAGGTTGGATCCTTATATTTCGATTTCATAATTAGAATTTCTTTGCATATTTAGATATTTATGTATTTTATTTAAAAAGCCTCTCATATAATAACTAACAAAATATCTTTAAATTTAGTTTATATTTATGTAGCCTAGTAACGGAATTTGTACTCTACTTTAGTAAAAGTACTTTTATAGGTCAGAGAGCGTTAGTATACCAAATAGTAAAAATATATATATTAAAACCTTCATAGTTTACTATTTTGTATAATAACGCTCTCTGACCTATATAACACCAATAAAATATCTTTTATTGCTTCCCTTATCACACGATAAATCTGTAAATTTAATTCAGAACTACAGAGTTTACATCTACATTCCTTGTTTTGAATGAACTGGAAAAATATAATTACATACTCAAACAAATATATTCAAGGGGGTGGGGGCGTCTTTTCTACAGACACTGAAATCATAAATCACAAATTCCTATATGTATATTTTGCCCATTTTGTTTTAAAATACTCAGAATAGTGTTACTTTCAAAAATTTACTAGAAACAAATTGAGATAGAGGCAATATCTCAATTTCTGTTACAATTTGTCTTTACCACTCGCCCAAATATATCACTTATTATTTTTATACAATACGCACTAAACGCTTATAAACATATGTATCGAGCAATATATTAATGGTTTACACAAAGAAATAACTGTGTAATAAATTGCGTAGGCATTATGACGCTACTTGCAAATAAAACAAATATATAGTTGAACATTTTACTTTATTTATATTCAATTGAATACATAAAATCAAATTAAAATCTATAATTCGAGAGTGACATCGTCTCGATTTTGAGAGATGGCGATCTTTTTTTGGTGTTAAACAATATAATCTTTATGTAAGTAATCATTACATTACTTCTTTTCCTTTTATTATTATAACATAATAATTAATACATAGAAATTTGGAGACTTTCAAATAAATTTTATGTGCTAGTAACAAAGGAGTGGAATGTGTATAATACTGTAAATAATATAAATTTATCAAAAGCTACATTATTCAGCTTTTGGTCATATTAACCGAATATGATTTTAGCTTTGTATATAAATATTTACTATTTACCGCCACAGTCGACTTTATAAATTACTATAGCATTTGCAAGTAGAAATATATTACTATATACTTTAAATGACTAAAGTAATAATTAAATAGGTAATTAGGGACTGTAAGAAAATAGAATACTCCTTTTGAAAGTGAAGACAAATAGCGTAATTAATTTAGGAAAATAGTAGGCGTAAAAGTAATCCTCCACCAACTTTAATGCAGTATTTGGTTAATTCGTGGTAATAAATTCACTTAATTTTGATTACGTTATGCTTGTTTAAGTTGTAACTAAACGTAATATTATGAAGATGTTAGGAACTAATTTATATAATTTAGTTTTGTATTATGTATATTTTAAACTGCATTAAACAATTAAACTCTATATTACTCCTAGTTAATAAATAAAATAAATTAATATGTTGAAAAGTTGAGTATTATATTAAGTTTTTATACATTAAGCACATTTCACATCCCTATATATATATATTTTTTTTTCTACGATATTCAAAGTATATTGTTTTACATGTTCACTTACCCCGAGCAATTATCTATAGGTGAAATAATATCATCCAAATTTATTTCAACATTCCCTATAATATTTACGTAAATTATTTATTTTAAATTTGAAATTGGGTACAGTTTTAAAGTGAAATATTATTATTATATATACTCTTTCACTCAGTTCATTTCATAATCACAAGTTTATTGAATTGATTTCCTTGACAAAACAGAAAATGTAAAAAAAGGAGCAATACATGAGGAGTAATAAATAATATTTCCTATTTATTATACTAAACATAAGACACCTTCTACATGAAACAGATCATAAATTATATCTGAACTTTCTAAATACTACAGGAGAAACATATGATAAAAATGGAGTCTACTGAATAACAGGTAAGTGTATCTCAACCTATATAGGCCAAGCAGGACAAAGGTTAAAACAATATTAGAGAATAAAGGTCGTACTCATATGAATAGAGAGATTCAAAATAAGCTACTAATTCAGTAAAAATAAGACCTTACCCCATATGAAATGAAAATTTCTATAAAGTTATTACATCAGTACAACAAAATAATATAGTTAATTACCTTAGAGGTTGTCCTCAGTCCGTATATTGGTTATAGCTACAGCGCTGTTTCGCCGAACACTGTCGGCTTCATCAGGCCCGCACTAACACATAGACACGTAACACAAAACACTAACACATATAAAATCGGAGTATGACTCGTCGTACATAAATAATAAAATTGTTTGTGGCCACATTATATGTCTTACTTGTCCAGCTGCAGGTATGGTACTGGATCTATACAGCAGTTATCAGTATGATACTGATAATTAATTAAGTTTAGCTGAAATGAAATGTAAACATGTTTGCTATGTTTATTTAATTTTAATTTTTGTTATTATATCATATATAGGGTTGGAAAAAAAGTTCAGTTTTCCAATATACGGAAAATAACCAATATACGGACTGAGGACAACCTCTAAGGTAATTTACTATATTATATATTAAACAGTCCAAGGCAACACATTATACTTTATAAAAAAAAAAAAAAAAAAAAAAAAAAAAAAAAAAAAAATAAGATATCTAAAAAAAAATGGAAAATATGGTAATTTTAAAATTAAATGTGAACGGAAAATAAAAAAGTAATAACAAATTTCTAAAACTTAAAACTATTAAATAAAAAAATGTAAGAATGGAAATCAAACAAAGTAAATAACACAGGAAGGTGAAGCTGGGTATATTGACAATTTTATCATTACAAAATGTAATCGTAAAGGAAGTACTACTATTAGAAATATACAGTATTAGTATGTAATATCTCTGTTTAGGTTATTCCTTTCATTATTTGCTCAATTATAAACGGTTTTAGAAAAAAGAAGAAAAAATGAAAGGATGTTGTTCATCACATTTTTCTAATAATTCTACTATTTTGATATTAGTTTTATAAAAAATACCCTTTTCTACGTACACGTACATTGACATTAGAATATCTCATGCATATTTAGTTTCAAACCTTTATTTGGCTTTTAAAAAAAGGGTTCAATCTTTATCAATGAATCAAAAAACTTCTTTAAATTATTTAAAGGTTATTTAAAAATAAATTCCAAAATCTAAATAAATTTGAAAAATCGTTGGGTTGTGAAAAATCACCCAGAACGATTTCTATAAATAATTAATTTGGTAATATCAATGTATACAAAAAATAATACAAAAACTAAAAGGAAATATTTTATGAACCATCTCTGATTAAAAAACATATGTATTTTAATGAAATGTTTAAATTGATTATTTTTTTATAGAAGTACCTATGCTTATAATAAAGTGTTGTATTATATTGTATTTTTTATTTATGTTACAATCGGTAATGGAAAATTAATCCTCAGTGAGCATGAATGAAAATTAGTACAATTCTCAAGTTTCATGAAGACTGAAAAAAATAATAAAAAAATAAAATAAAATAAAAAAAAAAATTAAAAAAATAACCAATGCAAAAGATTACAGAGATTTTCAAAACATGCGAGAACAAATATATCAGATTCCTCTTACATATGTAGTCATTAAACATGCAATACTAGGCTGCTGAAAAACGAGTATCTAAATTCGTCTAATATAGACATTAGCTAGAAATAGCAATGTGGGAAATGTATCTGACATAACAATATTATCATTACATAATATTATCATGACATTACTTATAACAACATGGGTGCAATAAGGTAAACTTTATGGGTATTACATTCGATTTGATAATCTACATTCATTAATTAAATTTGGAACTAAAAAAACCTCTCGGTTATTTTTAACAAATAAAAAAATAGTATAAAGTATAAACCCTTAGCAGTAAGAGCGTCAGGTTTGGAACAGACAGAACAATAATTGTGAATCTGGTTTAAACCGGTTTAAGTCCCAAAATGTTAAATGAAATAAAACTTTTGTGAAATTAATAATTTCTATAACATGTATACGGTTGAAAGGACAAAGAAAGAGATAGTTTAAGTTACACAATATAGACTAATTGTGCCGGAAAAAGCTTATAACTGTAAAAAAAATAGGTAAATAAATCAAAATAGAAAGTTATTTTTTTTGGTCATCATTATTTTAAATGGAACTAAAGTACGGATAAAAATGTATTGTACTGTATGTGTTGCACATAATAGGGTAATGTTCATTATTTGTATTATAAAAAATTAACGAGAAATGATGTTATTAAAAAAAAAAAACTTTAAAAAAAAATTTCTGAAAGTAGTAGAATGTTAATAGAAAGTAACATAATACTAAGGGGGTATTATAAAAGTGGGTTTTTAAGAATGGTTTTAATTAAATAAATAATGCGCATTGCAATAAAGTTTTTTTTTCTTATTTCAGTAATTTATATGGAAAAATAACATAATTTAGATTTTTGAAATTTTGTTTATAAAGATCCATACAAGAAACCGAAATGTCAATAAAAAAAGTCCAATCTAAAAGGTTTAAACGTAATAACGTCTTATATGTATATAAGATTACACAAAGTGACTAAATATTAAAATTGAAAAATAGAAATACAAGAATATGTTAGTAGTAGAACATAATTGTTTTCAAGACCTAAAAGGGGGATTAACTCATTTTCTATTAAATCAACAATAACGTCATTAAACTTCATTAAAAATTACCCTAGAATTTGAACCAAAAATCAAATTAAAGTAAAGAAAATATGGAGTCCAATAATATCATTAGAAGGAAGATCTTTGTAGGGAAGCAGGATTTTTGATGAATCAGTGAAAAAGGTAAGATTGCCAGAAAATGAAGTTGACATAGGGAGTTCTCCTTAATAATTTTAATATATTGCCTGGAAAGTAAAACATGCTATCAATGAAAGACGAAGGCAATATTCATATTTTCTACAATATCGTACATTGGACTCAGGGTCTGTTATAAATTTTGAACAAATATAGAAGAGTAAAAAAAAAAAAAAACCACACACACAGTAGCCTACAATATAATGCATTATAAAAGTGTTATTTAAACTTTATAAAGTAATTTTAGATACAGCTAGAGCACCTAAGTAAATAAATTAGATAATAGTAGTTAATTAATTAATTAATTAGTAGTAATTAATTCAACATAGTACAAAGATATAAATCTACATAACACCACACGATGGCCAAGGTTTTATTAACAGACTTCTAGATCTGTAAGCAGTGATGATATATGAAATAAAGTACATGAGATCAAAAGCATTATATTATTATATTTAAAAAAAAATCTAAAATCTATATGAAAAAAAATTCATATAATTTTTGTCTAATTCATATATATTAGGTTGTTTTAAAATAATTATTAATAAGACATTGGTGGTACATTACAAATAAATTTGGTAAAACAACTTCTAAACAGCATGGGCCAAGGAAAAGAAGTTTCCAGCTATTAATAAACTAATAAAGAAACTTAACTATAATAAAAGGTGAAGAAGTAATACAAATTGAAATGAATTTAAAGTCAAACAAAAATATAGTTCTCGTGGATTTAGTGGTAAGTCAACATTTCAAATTTTGATATTTTTTTGCAACTTGCCCATATCTCAACAAACATATAGGTGGTCGATGAAAGAGTGATTGCGTCGCAGTTCCTTAATAGAGACCTGATGTTGTAAAGTCAGGTAAAGAGAGTTTATCTAACAAGAGACTATATTAAAAAGTTGATCACATCAGAATTACCGCGACCAAACTCAATATAATATAGTAAATTAGCGTTTAATTCAATGATTATATATTAAACCATTACTCTTTGTTTCTATAGCTAATATTTCTCCACAGTAAATATTGTAGATTCGCTATGAATCAAGGATGAATAATTCTTTTGTGTTCACTATATGAAAACTGAATAATTAAAACAATAAGGTATAGCAACATTTAAATAAATTTTATAAACGTAATATTATTCCTTAAAACAACGGTTGAATGGTTTCTGTTTACAGATAGGCTCTATATAAAGAAAGTCATTATTTGTCATAGTATCTCTTTACTCAAATAACTGACACAATGAATTTCAAAATAAAAACACAAAATAGTAATATCAGAGTAAATACCAACAATGCATACATTGTAATCAGAAAAAACCAGTTTTTTTGAGGTTAAGCCGAGGGTTATATAACTAACGTAAAAAAAAATCGATTCCAAACCTATTATTAGCACTGTTTTATATCCATTATTTAGTTAAAAAAGAAACAATGTTCATAACTTGACAATGTTTTTAAAGTGTGTAAAACTGATGTTGCAATTTAAAGTGCACGATAAATGTTAGGAAGCAAAATAAATATAACTACTATTATTGGGTGTACATAATCCATTCCTAACCAAATACAAAGGACGATATCAATTAATTAAAATTATAAGTTAAATGTAACTCTAATTATTGTTTATAATTATGTATTCACACTACTATTTGATAAACAATAATATTTGTTTTTCATACTTTACTTCTCAACTAATTATCATAGAACACTCCTTAAACAGTAAAACAAGGTGGTAATCGTGTGTGAATTTATTAGTAATTTGAACTAAATTAAAATGTTTTCAGAAAATTATATATGAAATATATATGTATATACTACATTACCTTTTACTAAATTCAGTCTTTTTTCCGACTGATGAAGGATATTAAATCTTCTCTATCCGATGAAGAATCTTTGTTTTGAGAGAGCCTTTATTAATTTTATGTAGCTGCCACCTGGTAGTATTTAACATGTCTTTATTTCATCTACTTACAACCAAAGACATTAGAAGCTTGGTTGAGAACTTTTTCATGATTAAAATTATTGAAACTATATATATATATATATATAACACAATATTTTAATAAAAAAAAATAAAAAATAAAATAAAATAAAAATAAAAAAAACTCTCAAATCAATATTCTTTGAGATTTTGACTGATACAATGATATCTTATGCAGTGTAGTTTTCAATATTTAACTAAATAAATTTACAATCACCAAACTTGTATTTTTATTCATTCTGTTCCTTGTTACTCAAGCAGTAGTCATAAATTCTTTAATTATTAGCTCGATAATTTAAATTCTGTCATCTTCAGAATAATATGAACAAGTTTATATCAGCACCCAATTTAACTTCTGACAATAATCCTTTTCACATAATTTGTATTAACGATACAGTATAACAAACACACAGAACACAATTCTCATAAAAAATACGCCTAAGTATCAGACGCGTTTCAACGACAAGGTCGTCCTCTTCAGTGATACACGAGCTACACCAATCAAACTATAACTAAGTTAAATAAGTTATAGTTTGATTGGCGTAGCTCGTGTTTCACTGAAGAGGACGACTTTGTCGTTGATACTTAGGCGTATTTTTTATGAGAATTGTGTTCTGTGTGTTTGTTATACTGTATATTTTTTCTCATAAGTCAAGCTCAACATTTATTATTAATATCTATCAACGATATTTTATTCTTTTAAACAGTAATAGTATAACATAAGATACTTCCCCATAGTAATTTAATCTACTTACACGATTCTACCAAAATATCAACTTAAAACAGACTATATAACAGACTTTTGATTTTAATATTAACCTTGGGACCTTAATCTTTCATCAAAGAGAGAGAAGTTGAGAGAGATTACACATATGAAGGAATATAAAAACTTATAATTATAATTAAATTCGCTTTTATAATATTAAATTTGTTTTGAAATGCTTAAGATGATTATAATTAATACAGGATTCTTAATTTTGGTTCACATATTAAAATTTTTAAGTCGAAAAACAGATACAAACTTTAAATTTATTCCACTTGTTTAATTCATTTGAGAATTTATTGATCATTAAGCAGCTCATTTTTCTGATTTTATATATTTGGTTAAATGTTGGAATTTTAGATAAAGTAAATACATTTGAGGTTCATTATTTTAAACAATAAACTGTCAGAACAATCTGTTTTGTTCATTAAAATTTAGTTTTGCATGCCTGCTTATCATGGAAAATTAGTGAATACCGTTTTGTCTTTTATATACATTATATTTCACTATATATGGTGTGTGTGTTTTTCAAGACAGATGTAAATCTAGATAATTTTTTTTTTTTTTTTTTACATTTTCCAAGGTTTATTATTATGATACATAATCGATATTGTCACAGGTTATAAATTTACATTCTGTTACAATCCGTCCAAAATCCTAATTTTAATCACTCTGGTAGATGATTTAGCTTATTTTTTTATTTGAATATATTGTTAGAAATAAAGTTTGAGTTGTTATAATTTAAATATGCAAACATCCATTAATTCAATAAAAGATCATTTCACTTTAACTCACCTCAACCTACTTTAAAACTAAATTACTTGTAATAAACTTACTTAACTAATAATTAAGATTTCATATAACTTTTCAAAGTCAATCAATGGCAGTGTTTCGTTTCGAGTTACAATTAATTATCCTTTGATAAAATATTTGGATAGACGTTTAATATTCATTTCAAAACTAATTGCACATTTGTTTTATAAATAAGGGTGTTTGTTCATATTACGGTTTCACGCATATAGAAAAATATATTTATGTTAGTAGAAGTAAATTAGTTTAAAAGATATATGTTTATTGTTTACTAGTCAATGTTTTTATTCAGTAGTCATAACGTAAGGACGGAGATTACATCTTACAAGTAACTGTGTTTTAATATACTAGAAGAAAACAAAATATTTATGAGGACTGACTCAAAAGAAATGAAGAATTGAGTTTTCAATTGTTATATAATGTTCATATTGTATACCGGCTTAGCTGAGGAAAACTGAGAAATAATCCATACCTACTATAATAAAATAACACTACAAAAAGTAAAAAATAGCCTAGACTATAACATAAAAATAATTATAATTTCTATTGTCTATTGTAAAAAATATATTCTTTGTTGTTATAAGATATGACGAAGTTTGTTGTTATAGTAGAATGAACAATTTCACGATTTAAAATTTATTAAAGTGAATTAAGTTTGGGTCCATCAAGAAACTATACGCTCAAGTATAGAATTATAGCTAAATCAAATGAGATTTTTTTGTGTTTTAGTTCCAACACAAAGACTGTAATAACATCATTCGATTTTTATCTCTTTTATTATTATCTTTTTAAAAATTTTTAGGTACGTTTTGGTTGTTTCCATACTTTAAACAAGTTTTATATTAATAAACATTTATATATCACTAATTTTTAATATTATTTGTTTTTTTTTATTTCCAAGCAGCATTTCACTGCTAGCAGTAGAATTTGTAAAATAAAAATTATATTTGGAAGACTTACTTATAACAATAGTAATGTTGTAAAGAAATACACATACATAGCTAAAGTTACAAATAGAGAAGAGAAGAAGAAAAAGAGGAGGGGATGCAATTTGTGAATTTATTTTCCATCAGGAATGCTAGTTGTTTTTAAGATACTCGTATAAGTATTAAGTATGCTTGTTCGTAATTTATTATCATATGTCAACATACATATTACATATTATATAATGGTAACAAAAATCTATTATTATTAGGTATTTTTCCTTATATTTTTTCTGATTTCCAAAATATTTAGAATCATAAAAGCGTTACAATTTTATTAAAAACAATATTATTTCCTGTTATGAAAAACTTAATCATAGTCAATTTCTGTACTTCTACGATTGGTTATAAGTTGAGATGATTTATAAACTTAATAGTTTGTAATTTTATTAATTATACTCGTAGATTTTTAATATTATATTCTTTTTATTTTTAAAATTCGCCGTTTTACGCTATTGTTATTGTAGTACATTCAATGGTATAAATATTATTAATAAAAAGAATGGAATACAAAGGTAACTCATCCATCCAATTGGAACTAATGAGAAACAATGGTAAATGAATCTATTTTATCTCTCCCTAAACATTTTATGTGTTTGACTGTCTACGTAGCTGGATTATAGTCATCACTATTTAAATTTATAGCAAAGGTATGGTTTATATAGTTTAAATTAGTTTAACCCCATTTAAATCATTTATATAATACAGGATATTCAGACAGGTAAATGATCGATTTTTACACAATAATAATTATAATAAATTAATATAATTTTAAATATTTGGAATACATCAAGAGAGCAAGATAATTTTAAGAATTACTAATTTGAAATTATTGTTTTAATTTTACCGTTTAAAAAATGTAAAAAAAGATAATTCCATTCTTTAACTAACTACGTTCTGTTTATCTGCATTATCTGTTTAGTCTACTCCTGATAATATTGACATTTTGTTATTTGAGATAAAGCTTCTACGAAAATTAGATGCTATTATTTAGTTCCCCAATTAGATTACAATACTAATTTTGAAAAGTAGTTATGATTACGGAATTATTTGTTGGGAGCTGTGTACCGTACATTATCTGTAATAAATTCAGAAGGCTTTTGCCTATGTAATATAAATAAAATTAAATGAAAACCTTCTAAACTTCCCTTTTTGTTTTGTAGTAGTCTATACTCTCTCCGAGTCATCTCTTTATCTTACTTGACCTTTATCTAATATTATTACATCCGCCGTGGATTGTATGTATTATGTGTTTATATTGAATATGGTGTTTGTGAATTAGAGGAGAGATATAGAGAGTGCGAGAGTAGGTCTAGGTCTGTATGTCTATGCGCCTATATATGTATGTGTACATGTGTTGTGTATGTACGTAAATATATGTGTGCACATATGTATATGTATGTTCAAGCATAGCATATTTGTGAAAATATATACATGTGTATACGTGTAGTTATTTAACTTATTATTACATTTCATATAATTATTAGTCACCTGTTTTCATGACAATTGTTATGGTATGGGACAGCACAATTTAATGAATATTTCTTGTATTTTGTTTGGTTTTTGGATAATGAGGGTTTTATTTGGTTGTTTTATATAATATAAAAATATTTATATGTTTACCTTCTCATGAAAGATTTTTCTTGGTAATTTAGTTATTGAACTCTAGTTTTAAGGGTATGTTTTGTGACGGTAACCCTCCAAACTTGTTTTATTGAAACTACCTAATTTTTTTCTAGTTTGGAACCATTATTTTTTTTCATTTGTTGTTGATATGTATCAAGCTAAATACTTTAAGTTTAAATACTGTTACGTTTGTAGTAGTATTATAATAAATTTATTGTGATATTGTAAATGAAATGAAAATGTAACAAATCGAAATTAAAAAAAAATCAAAACAACTTACATATAAAATATGACCCATGATTTAAAATAGTCATGCTAAATGATATATATATATATATATATATATATATATATAAAATAATAATAATAATAATAATAATAAAATTACATCCAACATGCAATTTAGTTATCTATATGTAAGGTACACAAGACACAAACTGCTTCGGATATCCTTACTATTAATACTTTACAATATTCTGAGGAAAACAGATTGTTTTATAATAAAGATTACTCATTAAGGGAGACGTAACCCCCATGTATGTTGCTTCTGAAGCAAAGCTGGGTGAAAGTTACTTTTAATTTCAATAAGTCATCCAATTAATGATGTAACATCTAATGTGCGATTCGTGGCTCAAATATAAAATATCTTCACTTTTATAAAACTCAATGTGTCTCTGTCTCTTTGTTTGTAATCATATAACTCTAAAATCCCTTATCTGATTTGTAGTGGTTTTCTATTGCATAAAGATGACATTTCTGACCTTGTCTTAGTCTTGGCCTCGTGATGATTCAATACCTTTCATGCTAAAACTTTTTTTGTCTGAAAGAAATAAAAACAATCTTTTTTTACGAATTTGATGTATTTTTATAATTTATACGGCGAAAGCATAATATATATTTGTTCAGTATCAATGACTGTGCATGATTTGACTCACAAGTTTTAGTAAACCTTTTTGGGAAATATTACTTGTAGTTCTAGATATTTAATAATTTTTGTAGTTGAAAAGTTGAAATCCAGTTTTCCTTACATATGGACTATCAGTGATAAAATCTCTTTACGATTTGAGGGTCATTTGTTAATCGGTTGTTTACATCCCAAGTTAAAATAATTATTGGTAATGATAAAGAGGAACTTCCACGCCTGTAGAAGTAAACGGAAATCAAGCATTTAATATACAAACTAATAAATTTATTATCAATTTGAAATATAAATAGATGATAAAATCACAAGTTTTTTAAATGAATAATAAACTTATTTTGTTATGGCAATAGTTTTTTTGTTCAAGTGTCTAATTCAAGATACTTTTCATATTTAAATGGCTGCCAACCTTTGTTAATTCTACCAATCAAGAATTTAGTTTAAGTAATTAATTTTGTAATTCCATTAGTACGCAATCACACATTCCATTTGCAAATTTTGACACATCCCAAATTATCATACATTCAAAAAATGTAAAAACGCATACATTTATCCTGAACAAGCTTTATAAAAAGATTAAGTTTTTAAAACTAGAAAAAATCATTAGATATATTTAAACGGAACGAAAATCATCCAAATCCATTCGAATGAAAACAAATCAAATGTTTACTGCAAATCTAATACCTATTATTAATTATAATTTTTATTGCAGATAAAGAAGCTCAAAATCGTTTGTTTTCAACGTCATATTTTTGAAATCAAATCGACGAATAATGTCAAAAATGAAATTAATCTCGATGCTATTACTAATTTTTTTGTTGGATTGTGTGTGTACGAATACGGTAAGTTAACACTTTGACATATTTAATAAATACATTCACAAGCACAAAGTTCAAAATACATAGCTAAAATTCGTTAATTCTTAGCAACTAAAAATTTACTTTTTAAATTACATTACTTTAAGAACTTAAATAAATGTTGGCTCTCTATATTTTGTTACCTACTATTATTTAATTAGATAGACAATTTAATTCTTTTTTTAACCATCGTAATAATTAAGAATTATCTCAATATAAAATTTGATACAAAAAGTGCAACTAATAAAGTAAACAAATCTACACACTGAAAGTTAAAAATATAATAACAGAGAGAGTATTGATTAAATAAGGCGGGAAAATAGAGGAGCAGATTCACTAAAAAACAGAAGGAAATATCGTATGCACAGAAATATATTCATGGTTTTTACAGTATGAGGATACTTAGCTTTGTTTGCCTTTAGTAAAGTCAAATAGTCCATTCATTGTTTAATGAGTTCGGAACAAAATACCAAATTATTTCACAATACACATGTTATTATTCGTATGTTCAAAATATGTTAATAATCTCTTCCTGTTCTGGAGATTTAAAAAGTGTAGATTTGTACCTAAATATTAAATTAAATATTTAAAATAGTAATTTAAATAACATTTTTCCTTATAATTATAATTCAGTTGTTAGTTATTTCATGTAATAATATATCCAACATATTATAAATATAATATCAAAAGTTAAAATACTACAATTAATTGTTTATTTACTTCATAAATTGACTAAATTACACATAGTATTCATAACATTATGTACTTATATTTATGTTATTTTATATGGAATGTAAAATTCATGTATTTTTACCTGTAACTGATATTAATTTTGTAGATGGAGTCATTGAAAATTAATACAACTTTGGAAGACAAGATACCTAAAGAAGTTGTTTTGGAAAATCGACTTTTGTTAGAAGTCTTAACTAAATGGACTAATAATATCCCTTGGTTAGACGTCTTATCTAAATTGGTTGAAGATGTAATATATATATTGGTTAAATATTTCCCTTGGTTTGACATCTTATCGAATGTGGTTAAATATTTCTTATCTATATTGGTTAAATATTTCCCTTGGTTAGATATCTTTGTTAATTTATTTAGCAGCGCTAAGACATCAGTCAATTCTTCATATAATAACAATTACGATTATTCTGTATCAGATTATCCACCTCAGTCACTTGAGTCAAACTGAAGGTGATGTTACAATAAGATAATGGTATTCAATTTCTTATATCTTCAGGGTGACCATAAAAAAAAAGGTTTAATAATACTATGTTAGTCATTCACTCTTTAAAGCTAGATCTTTGTAAACGAAAGAAAACTCAAAAATCTTCGTTAACCATACAATTTACTAAAGTTTACAACAAAATTTTTATGTGACATGAAGGGGACTTTTTTTTAAAAAAATGCGCTTTTGTTAGACTCTAAAAGAGGAAAATTGAAAATTTGAGGAGTATCTTCAAATAAATCTTTTTTTTTCTCTACAATACATAAAGCTTCAAAAATAAAAAAAGCTGTGTACTTTGAAGTGAATTTATAAACTATTTTGTAATTATATTTGAAACTATAAAACTAATTTAATAGCAATTGGTGATTAATATATATAGTTTTTTTGGTAACGACGAATTCATTTAATTTTTTACTACCATGAGAAATTCAAGGGAGTAAATTGATGTCACCAAATATCCAACTTTTGTAACAGGAAGCTTGTTCAATTTATTTATTTTACAATCTGTATTTTAAAGTATAATTAAATTACAAGTTGGTTGTAGAACAACGAAAGTTGGATTTATAATACTGTTGGTAATTTCAAGTTTTAAATACTAATCACCAAGTTGCGTAAAATTAGTTAATCAAAATAATTCACTTATGAAAGGATGTTAAATTAGTTTTAATACGCCGTTGTAAACCTAAAATAAATATTAATACTAGTTATTAAATTCATAATTTACGCTCTTTTAATAACCCGATTTTTATAGTGATTACTGAATAAATATATTATATAATGTAATTACTGCAATTACCTTTTGTCACAATGATAATATTGTGATAAAAATAAAATGATCATTGGTTTATTGACACCTGACGACTGTAAAACAGATTAAAAAAAATATTGTGCCAAATTAAAATATAAATAAAAATTGTATATCTAATAAATACTTTTGTTCTGGGAATATTTATTTTTTACCAATGTAGAATTTCCTTGTGAGCTTTACTGGCCTATGAGCTAATACTTATAGCTTATATATAAGGACTGATAGCAATATTGCTAAAATTTCATTTTTTATTTTAAAAACACACAAACAAAAGAAAGTTTTCGAAAAGATTAAATCTATGTTATTAGGATTACATGAATTTATAAATCCGTATCAACTTTATTCGTGGTTTGAATACACCGCAAGATTATTTTGTTACTGATAACAATAATTGTGAAAATAAATAAATAACTGACCTAATTATAATATCAATACAATTGTAGTAACGAGTATTTTAAGAGCAATTCCATATTAAAGATTATAAACAATAAAGTTAAAGTGCAGAGTTAATAGACTGAGATATATTAAAATTTAAAGATACTCTACCTTTATTACTGTGAAACGCTGTCACATGCTATTAGCATGAAAGAAAGAACCTAAAAGGTATATTTTCCCAAGATATATAAGGTATCTGAAACTGTATAAGGATCGTTCATAAGATAACGGAACAATAATTTATTGTATATAGTTGCCATTTACGCCTTCATTTTGTGAAGTATTTGATTTAATAATACTGCTTTCCATGATTGTTCATTTTTTTAATTGTTTTAGTAAATAAAATGACATTACTTCTTTTTTTTTTAAACGAAGAATAACATTTGCTATGATTTACGTAAATAAAGCTCAAACATTTTAAATCTTCGTCAAATCAAAGTTTATTTGTAACTTTGATAATAAAAATCAACAACAATAATAATGAACAGCAGTATATTTGTAATAAAACAATAAGTACTTTACTAGCAAATGGTGTGTAAATCGAGAGTATTTTTAAGGAATACATTAGCGGTTTTATTAGAGTCGTAATGTAATAGATTTTTTATATTATAATATTAGTCTAAAGGACTAAAATTTAACATAATATATCTAGTAGTACACATATTTCTTGTTGTAGGTAAAAATCAAGGTCACATAAACCACTGTTCTGTTTTGTATGCCAAGAAGATTTATTAATCGGTGTATATTGTTGTCTTTTAACTGTGGGTATATGTTTAATGTAACTTTTGGCGATACATTTTGGAAATAACATCTTAACAGCAAGCGTCAAACGTCATGACTGAAATTGGTTTACAAAAGAAGAAACTTATCTTCTGACCTCGAAAGAAATTAAAATTATACGAGCAAGAAACATAGAAAAAAAGGATGCTTGAGGTACTTTACAAAGAAGGAGAAGAGTCAGAAAATCCTAGTTACAATTCAGGTCTATTCAATGGAGAGCAAATTTAGTTTTTAATTTTATGTTGGTGTCTCTTTACAGGAACATAAAAAAACATCACATACTCTACTTTAAATTTCTCTTTTTCCATTAAACTTGAACTGAAGGCAATTATATCTACTATTTTACTTTGAAGTGAATTTTTAATAGTGAGATATAGAATCTCCATAAGGACGACTTCAGTGTAAGACGTCAGTAGCATATGTACTATTCGCATAATACTAGTCGAATAAAGTATTTAAAATTAACTTCTTTAAATTGCAATTTTAAAATATAGTCGTTATAAAAAAATAAAAATTAGTAAGATTTTCCATTAGTTATGTAATAATATGAAAAATATTAAGAAAATGACAAGTTTTAAACCGTCATTGCGATCTTGTAAAGAATAGATTATGAAAAGCCGTGTAAATTTAGTTTATTCAGGTTACCTTTAGAAAACATAATATATCGAGAAAGTTATATTAAATTTATAGCAGGTCCACTGTTCACTATCTAAAATCAGAAGAGATGAGTTACCAATGGTAGAAAGAAAATTGCTCTAATTTGTGTGATAAAAATATTGTCATTTATCAATATCTTTAATGTACATTACACAATGCAAAATTGGTTATAACATAACTAATGGTTATACTACTTTTACAGCATATTAGGTATAGCGTGAGTAACTTCGTAATTAATAAGGGTAATTTTTTGTATTAAGTGTGAATTAATGGATAAATTAATAAGATATCTCAAGTATAGTTTTCATATAGTTAAAAATGAATTATATTAAGACATTTGGGGACTATATATTGTTCCGTCACGAATAATTCAGATTCATAGTCTATAGTGTTCGATTCGGTAGTTTGTGATCAAGCCGTTCGTCATAATATTATGCAACCTTTTCAAATGTCAATTTGCCATAAGTTACAAGAAGAAACATCATTTTATATTTACAATTATGTCTCGTTGACTTTTGGTCTTACTTAAATACAAATAGAATGACAAAACAAAGAATCATGTTATTATGAAAACAAGAAGGAAATGTATTGTTGATATGTTGACATGTTATTTTCACGACTTTTAAGTTTACAAGGAAGTTCGATTTCGAATATGCCTTGAGTTTTTTTAATAACTTCCAACTGCGCTCGCTTCTTTATATATAGAATTTTAGGTATATGGATAAGAAAAGGATAAAGCGTTTATAAATATAACAACAAATTAACATCCTTCAGCATATTTGTTTTTATAGATGACTTTGTACCATTCTCCCTCGATTATTATAACTTAATCTGCGACAAGTATTTGTCTTGCAAAAAAATGTATCGACGACATAGTTTTTAAAAGTTTTATCTCTAAATCATTTGAACAAAACTATTTATTTCTCTGAGGTGTTTCACTATTTATCTCCCCCCTCAGATTGTAAGAAAATAGCAAAAACAAACTTCAGAAAATGAAAGAATACCTTTTTCACGACGCTGAAAGTAGAAATAGTTTCAAATAAGGAAATTGTTGACGGCGGAACATAAGTTTTTCCTGTTCTACACTGCATCAATAAAAATAGTCTGTTGGCAAACTTAGTTTCATATATTTTTAAAATATGGATAGTTTACTCTAACCAATTGCCCAAAATATTTTTATAATAACACTATCATTTTTTTTAAATACCATCTTTTCTTGGTTGGATCCTTATATTTCGATTTCATAATTAGAATTTCTTTACATATTTAGATATTTATGTATTTTATTTAAAAAGCCTCTCATATAATAACTAACAAAATATCTTTAAATTTAGTTTATATTTATGTAGCCTAGTAACGGAATTTGTACTGTACTTTAGTAAAATTACTTTTATAGGTCAGAGAGCGTTAGTATACAAAATAGTAAAAATATATATATTAAAACCTTCACAGTTTACTAATTTGTATAATAACGCTCTCTGACCTATATAACACCAATTATATATCTTGTATTGCTTCCCTTATCACACTATAAATCTGTAAATTTAATTCAGAACTACAGAGTTTACATCTACATTCCTTGTTTTGAATGAACTGGAAAAATATAATTACATACTCAAACAAATATATTCAAGGGGGGTGGGGGCGTCTTTTCTACAGATACTGAAATCATAAATCACATACCTATTCATATATGCATATTTTTCCCATTTTGTTTTAAAATACTCAGAATAGTGTTACTTTCAAAAATTTACTAGAAACAAATTGAGATAGAGGCAATATCTCAATTTCTTTTACAATTTGTCTTTACCACTCGCCCAAATATATCACTTATTCTTTTTATGCAATACGCACTAAACACTTATAAACATATGTATCGAACAATATATTAATGGTTTACACAAAGAAATAACTGTATAATAAATTGCGTAGGCATTATGACGCTACTTGCAAATAAATCAAATATATAGTTGAACATTTTACTTTATTTATATTCAATTGAATACATAAAATCAAATTAAAATCTATAATTCGAGAGTGACATCGTCTCGATTTTGAGAGATGCCGATCTTTTTTTTTGGTGTTAAACAATATAAACTTTATATAAGTAATCATTACATCACTTCTTACCTTTTATTATTATAACATAATTAATACATAGAAATTTGGAGACTTTCAAATAAATTTTATGTGCTAGTAACAAAGGAGTGGAATGTGTATAATACTGTAAATAATATAAATTTATCAAAAGCTACATTATTCAGCTTTTGGTCATATTAACCGAATATGATTTTAGCTTTGTATATAAATATTTACTATTTACCGCCACAGTCGACTTTATAAATTACTATAGCATTTGCAAGTAGAAATATATTACTATATACTTTAAATGACTAAAGTAATAATTAAATAAGTAACTAGGGACTGTAAGAAAATAGAATACTCCTTTTGAAAGTGAAGACAAATAGCGTAATTAATTTAGGAAAATAGTAGGCGTAAAAGTAATCCTCCACCAACTTTAATGCAGGATTTGGTTAATTCGTGGTAATAAATTCACTTAATTTTGATTACGTTATTCTTGTTTAAGTTGTAACTAAACGTAATATTATGAAGATGTTAGGAACTAATTTATATAATTTAGTTTTGTATTATGTATATTTTAAACTGCATTAAACAATTAAACTCTATATTACTCCTAGTTAATAAATAAAATAAATTATTATGTTGAAAAGTTGAGTATTATATTAAGTTTTTATACATTAAGCACATTTCACATCCCTATATATATATATATATATATATATATATATATATATATATATATATATATATATATATATTTCTACGATATTCAAAGTATATTGTTTTACATGTTCACTTACCCCGAGCAATTATCTATAGGTGAAATAATATCATCCAAATTTATTTCAACATTCCCTATAATATTTACGTAAATTATTTATTTTAAATTTGCAAATTGGGTACGGTTTTAAAGTGAAATATTATTATTATATATATACACTTTCACTCAGTTCATTTCATAATCACAAGTTTATTGAATTGATTTCCTTGACAAAACAGAAAATGTAAAAAAAGGAGCAATACATGATGAGTAATAAATAATATTTCCTATTTATTATACTAAACATAAGACACCTTCTACATGAAACAGATCATAAATTATATCTGAACTTTCTAAATACTACAGGAGAAACATATGATAAAAATGGAGTCTACTGAATAACAGGTAAGTGTATCTCAACCTATATAGGCCAAGCAGGACAAAGGTTAAAACAATATTAGAGAATAAAGGTCGTACTCATATGAATAGAGAGATTCAAATAAGCTACTAATTCAGTAAAAATAAGACCTTACCCCATATGAGATGAAAATTTCTATAAAGTTATTACATCAGTACAACAAAATAATATAGTTAATTACCTTAGAGGTTGTCCTCATTCCGTATATTGGTTATAGCTACAGCGCTGTTTCGCCGAACACTGTCGGCTTCATCAGGCCCGCACTAACACATAGACACGTAACACAAAACACTAACACATATAAAATCGGAGTATGACTCGTCGTACATAAATAATAAAATTGTTTGTGGCCACATTATATGTCTTACTTGTCCAGCTGCAGGTATGGTACTGGATCTATACAGCAGTTATCAGTATGATACTGATAATTAAGTTTAGCTGAAATGAAATGTAAACATGTTTGCTATGTTTATTTAATTTTAATTTTTGTTATTATATCATATATAGGGTTGGAAGAAAAGTTCAGTTTTCAAATATACGGAAAATAACCAATATACGGACTGAGGACAACCTCTAAGGTAATTTACTATATTATATATTAAACAGTCCAAGGCAACACATTATACTTTATAAAAAAAAAAAAAAAAAAAAAAAAAAAAAAAAAAAAAAAAAAAAAAACAACAACAACAAAATAAGATATCTAAATAAAATGGAAAATATGGTAATTTTAAAATTAAATGTGAACGGAAAATAAAAAAGTAATACCAAATTTCTAAAACTTAAAACTATTAAATAAAAAAATGTAAGAATGGAAATCAAACAAAGTAAATAACACAGGAATGTGAAGCTGGGTACATTGACAATTTTATCATTACAAAATGTAATCTTAAAGGAAGTACTACTATTAGAAATATACAGTATTAGTATGTAGTATCTCTGTTTAGGTTATTCCTTTCATTATTTGCTTAATTATAAACGGTTTTAAAAAAAAGAAGAAAAAAATGAAAGGATGTTGTTCATCACATTTTTCTAATAATTCTACTATTTTGATATTAGTTTTATAAAAAATACCCTTTTCTACGTACACGTACATTGACATTAGAATATCTCATACATATTTAGTTTCAAACCTTTATTTGGCTTTTAAAAAAAGGGTTCAATCTTTATCAATGAATCAAAAAATTTCTTTAAATTATTTAAAGGTTATTTAAAATAAATTCCAAAATCTAAATAAATTTGAAAAATCGTTGGGTTGTGAAAAATCACCCAGAACGATTTCTATAAATAATTAATTTGGTAATATCAATGTATACAAAAAAGAATACAAAAACTAAAAGGAAATATTTTATGAACCATCTCTGATTAAAAAACATATGTATTTTAATGAAATGTTTAAATTGATTATTTTTTTATAGAAGTACCTATGCTTATAATAAAGTGTTGTATTATATTTTATTTTTTATTTATGTTACAATCGGTAATGGAAAATTAATCCTCAGTGAGCATGAATGAAAATTAGTACAATTCTAAAGTTTCATGAAGACTGAAAAAAAAAAAAAAAAAAAAAAAAAAAAAAAAAACCAACGCAAAAGATACCCTCTCTTACATATGTAGTCATTAAACATGCAATACTAGGCTTCTGAAAAACGAGTATCTAAATTCGTCTAAAAAAGACATTAGCTAGAATTAGCAATGTGGGAAATGTATCTAACATAACAATATTATCATTACATAATATTATCATGACATTACTTATAACTCCATGGGTGCAATAAGGTAAACTTTATGGGTATTGCATTCGATTTGTTAATCTACATTCATTAATTAAATTTGGAACTACAAAAAACCTCTCGGTTATTTTTAACAAATAAAAAAATAGTATAAAGTATAAACCCTTAGCAGTAAGAGCGTCAGGTTTGGAACAGACAGAACAATAATTGTGAATCTGGTTTAAACCGCTTTAAGTCCCAAAATTTTAAATGAATTAAAACTTTTGTGAAAATAATAATTTCTATAATGGTTGAAAGGACAAAGAAAGAGATAGTTTAAGTTACACAATATAGACTAATTGTGCCGGAAAAAGCTTATAACTGTAAAAAAAATAGGTAAATAAATCAAAATAGAAAGTTATTTTTTTTGGTCATCATTATTTTAAATGGAACTAAAGTACGGATAAAAATGTATTGTACTGTATGTGTTGCACATAATAGGGTAATGTTCATTATTTGTATTATAAAAAATTAACGAGAAATGATGTTATCAAAAAAAAAAAAACTTTAAAAAAAAATTTCTGAAAGTAATAGAATGTTAATAGAAAGTAACATAATACTAAGGGGGTATTATAAAAGTGGGTTTTTAAGAATGGTTTTAATTAAATAAATAATGCGCATTGCAATAAAGTTTTTTTTTCTTATTTCAGTAATTTATATGGAAAAATAACATAATTTAGATTTTTGAAATTTTGTTTATAAAGATCCATACAAGAAACCGAAATGTCAAAAAAAAAGTCCAATCTAAAAGGTTTAAACGTAATAACGTCTTATATGTATATAAGTTTACACAAAGTGACTAAATATTAAAATTGAAAAATAGAAATACAAGAATATGTTAGTAGTAGAACATAATTGTTTTCAAGACCTAAAAGGGGGATTAACTCATTTTCTATTAAATCAACAATAACGTCATTAAACTTCATTAAAAATTACCCTAGAATTTGAACCAAAAATCAAATTAAACTAAAGAAAATATGGAGTCCAATAATATCATTAGAAGGAAGATCTTTGTAGGGAAGCAGGATTTTTGATGAATCAGTGAAAAAGGTAAGATTGCCAGAAAATGAAGTTGACATAGGGAGTTCTCCTTAATAATTTTAATATATTGCCTGGAAAGTAAAACATGCTATCAATGAAAGACGAAGGCAATATTCATATTTTCTACAATATCGTACATTGGACTCAGGGTCTGTTATAAATTTTGAACAAATATAAAAGAGTAAAAAAAAAAAAAAAACCACACACACAGTAGCCTACAATATAATGCATTATAAAAGTGTTATTTAAACTTTATAAAGTAATTTTAGATACAGCTAGATCACCTAAGTAAATAAATTAGATAATAGTAGTTAATTAATTAATTAATTAGTAGTAATTAATTCAACATAGTACAAAGATATATATACCTACATAACACCACACGATGGCCAAGGTTTTATTAACAGACTTCTAGATCTGTAAGCAGTGATGATATATGAAATAAAGTACATGAGATCAAAAGCATTATATTATTATATTTTTAAAAAAATCTAAAATCTATGTGAAAAAAAATTCATATAATTTTTGTCTGTAACAATCTTTTTTAGTGTAAGAGAAATTTATGTATATATATATATTAGGTTGTTTTAAAATAATTATTAATAAGACATTGGTGGTACATTACAAATAAATTTGGTAAAACAACTTCTAAACAGCATGGGCCAAGGAAAAGAAGTTTCCAGCTATTAATAAACTAATAAAGAAACTTAACAATAATAAAAGGTGAAGAAGTAATACAAATTGAAATGAATTTAAAGTCAAACAAAAATATAGTTCTCGTGGATTTAGTGGTAAGTCAACATTTCAAATTTTGATATTTTTTTGCAACTTGCCCATATCTCAACCAACATATAGGTGGTCGATGAAAGAGTGATTGCGTCGCAGTTCCTTAATAGAGACCTGATGTTGTAAAGTCAGGTAAAGAGAGTTTATCTAACAAGAGACTATATTAAAAAGTTGATCACATCAGAATTACCGCGACCAAACTCAATATAATATAGTAAATTAGCGTTTAATTCAATGATTATATATTAAACCATTACTCTTTGTTTCTATAGCTAATATTTCTCCACAGTAAATATTGTGGATTCGCTATGAATCAAGTATGAATAATTCTTTTGTGTTCACTATATGAAAACTGAATAATTAAAACAATAAGGTATAGCAACATTTAAATAAATTTTATAAACGTAATATTATTCCTTAAAACAACGGTTGAATGGTTTCTGTTTACAGATAGGCTCTATATAAAGAAAGTCATTATTTGTCATAGTATCTCTTTACTCAAATAACTGACACAATGAATTTCAAAATAAAAACACAAAATAGTAATATCAGAGTAAATACCAACAATGCATACATTGTAATCAGAAAAAACCAGTTTTTTTGAGGTTAAGCCGAGGGTTATATAACTAACGTAAAAAAAATCGATTCCAAACCTATTGTTAGCACTGTTTTATATCCATTATTTAGTTAAAAAAGAAACAATGTTCATAACTTGACAATGTTTTAAAAGTGTGTAAAACTGATGTTGCAATTTAAAGTGCACGATAAATGTTAGGAAGCAAAATAAATATAACTACTATTATTGGGTGTACATAATCCATTCCTAACCAAAATACAAAGGACGATATCAATTAATTAAAATTATAAGTTAAATGTAACTCTAATTATTGTTTATAATTATGTATTCACACTACTATTTGATAAACAATAATATTTGTTTTTCATACTTTACTTCTCAACTAATTATCATAGAACACTCCTTAAACAGTAAAACAAGGTGGTAATCGTGTGTGAATTTATTAGTAATTTGAACTAACATAAAATGTTTTCAGAAAATTATATATGAAATATATATGTATATAATACATTACCTTTTACTAAATTCAGTCTTTTTTCCGACTGATGAAGGATATTAAATCTTCTCTATCCGATGAAGAATCTTTGTTTTGAGAGAGCCTTTATTAATTTTATGTAGCTGCCACCTGGTAGTATTTAACATGTCTTTATTTCATCTACTTACAACCAAAGACATTAGAAGCTTGGTTGAGAACTTTTTCATGATTAAAATTATTGAAACTATATATATATATATATATATATATATATATATATATATATATATATATATATATATATATATAACACAATATTTTAATAAAAAAATAAAAAAATAAAATAAAAATAAAAAAAACTCTCAAATCAATATTCTTTGAGATTTTGACTGATACAATGATATCTTATGCAGTGTAGTTTTCAATATTTAACTAAATAAATTTACAATCACCAAACTTGTATTTTTATTCATTCTGTTCCTTGTTACTCAAGCAGTAGTCATAAATTCTTTAATTATTAGCTCGATAATTTAAATTCTGTCATCTTCAGAATAATATGAACAAGTTTATATCAGCACCCAATTTAACTTCTGACAATAATCCTTTTCACATAATTTGTATTAACGATACAGTATAACAAACACACAGAACACAATTCTCATAAAAAATACGCCTAAGTATCAGACGCGTTTCAACGACAAGGTCGTCCTCCTCAGTGATACACGAGCTACACCAATCAAACTATAACTAAGTTAAATAAGTTTTAGTTTGATTGGTGTAGCTCGTGTATCACTGAAGAGGACGACCTTGTCGTTGATACGTAGGCGTATTTTTTATGAGAATTGTGTTCTGTGTGTTTGTTATACTGTATAATTTTTCTCATAAGTCAAGCTCAACATTTAATATTAATATGTATCAACGATATTTTATTCTTTTAAACAGTAATAGTATAACATAAGATACTTCCTAATAGTAATTTAATCTACTTACACGATTCTACCAAAATATCAACTTAAAACAGACTATATAACAGACTTTTGATTCTAATATTAACCTCGGGACCTTAATCTTTCATCAAAGAGAGAGAAGTTGAGAGAGATTACACATATGAAGGAATATAAAAAATTATAATTATAATTAAATTCGCTTTTATATTATTAAATTTGTTTTGAAATGCTTAAGATAATTATAATTAATACAGGATTCTTAATTTTGGTTCACATATTAAATTTTTACAGTCGAAAAACAGATACAAACTTTAAATTTTTCCACTTGTTTAATTCATTTGAGAATTTATTGATCATTAAGCAGCTCATTTTTCTGATTATATATATATATATATATATATATATATATATATATATATATATATATATATATATTTGGTTAAATGTTGGCATTTTAGATAAAGTAAATACATTTGAGGTTCATTGCGTTAAACAATTTACTTTCCGAACAATCTGTGTTGTTCATTAAAATTTAGTTTTGCATGCCTGCTTATAATCATGGAAAATTAGTGAATACCTTTTTGTCTTTTATATACATTGTATTTCACTATATATGGTGTGTGTGTTTTTCAAGATAGATGTAAATCTAGATAATTTTTTTTCTTACATTTTCCAAGGTTTATTATTATGATACATAATCGATATTGTCACAGTTCATAAATTTACATTCTGTTACAATCCGTCCAAAATCCTAATTTTAATCACTCTGGTAGATGATTTAGCTTATTTTTTTATTTGAAAATATTGTTAGAAATAAAGTTTGAGTTGTTATAATTTAAATTTGCAAACATCCATTAATTCAATAAAAGATCATTTCACTTTAACTCACCTCAACCTACTTTAAAACTAAATTACTTGTAATAAACTTAATTAACTAATAATTAAGATTTCATATAACTTTTCAAAGTCAATCAATGGCAGTGATTTCGTTTCGAGTTACAATTAATTATCCTTTGATAAAATATTTGGATAGACGTTTAATATTCATTTCAAAACTAATTGCACATTTGTTTTATAAATAAGGGTGTTTGTTCATATTACGGTTTCACGCATATAGAAAATTATATTTATTTCAGTTGAAGTAAATTAGTTTAAAAGATATATGTTTATTGTTTACTAGTCAATGTTTTTATTCAGTAGTCATAACGTAAGGACAGAGATTACATCTTACAAGTAACTTTGTGTTTTAATATACTAGAAGAAAACAAAATATTTATGAGGACTGACTCAAAAGAAATGAAGAATTGAGTTTTCAATTGTTATATAATGTTCATATTGTATACCGGCTTAGCTGAGGAAAACTGAGAAATAATCCATACGTACTATAATAAAATAACACTACAAAAAGTAAAAAAAAGCCTAGACTATAACATAAAAATAATTATAATTTCTATTGTCTATTGTAAAAAATATATTCTTTGTTGTTATAAGATACGACGAACTTTGTTGTTACAGTAGAATGAACAATTTCACGATTTAAAATTTATTAAAGTGAATTAAGTTTGGGTCCATCAAGAAACTATACGCTCAAGTATAGAATTATAGCTAAATCAAATGAGATTTTTTTGTGTTTTAGTTCCAACACAAAGACTGTAATAACATCATTCGATTTTTATCTCTTTTATTATTATCTTTTTAAAAATTTTTAGGTACGTTTTGGTTGTTTCCATACTTTAAACAAGTTTTATATTAATAAACATTTATATATCACTAATTTTTAATATTATTTGTTTTTTTTTATTTCCAAGCAGCATTTCACTGCCTGCAGTAGAATTTGTAAAATAAAAATTATATTTGGAAGACTTACTTATAACAATAGTAATGTTGTAAAGAAATACACATACATAGCTAAAGTTACAAATAGAGAAGAGAAGAAGAAAAAGAGGAGGGGATGCAATTTGTGAATTTATTTTCCATCAGGAATGCTAGTTGTTTTTAAGATACTCGTATAAGTATTAAGTATGCTTGTTCGTAATTTATTATCATATGTCAACATACATATTACATAATATATAATGGTAACAAAAATCTATTATTATTAGGTATTTTTCCTTATATTTTTTCTGATTTCCAAAATATTTAGAATTATAAAAGCGTTACAATTTTATTAAAAACAATATTATTTCCTGTTATGAAAAACTTAATCATAGTCAATTTCTGTACTTCTACGATTGGTTATAAGTTGAGATGATTTATAAACTTAATAGTTTGTAATTTTATTAATTATACTCGTAGATTTTTAATATTATATTCTTTTTATTTTTAAAATTCGCCATTTTACGCTATTGTTATTGTAGTACATTCAATGGTATAAATATTATTAATAAAAAGAATGGAATACAAAGGTAACTCATCCATCCAATTGGAACTAATGAGAAACAATGGTAAATGAATCTATTTTATCTCTCACTAAACATTTTATGTGTTTGACTGTCTACGTAGCTGGATTATAGTCATCACTATTTAAATTTATAGCAAAGGTATGGTTTATATAGTTTAAATTAGTTTAAGCCCATTTAAATAATACAGGATATTCAGACAGGTAAATGATCGATTTTTACACAATAATTGTAATAAATTATTATAATTTCAAATATTTGCAATACATCAAGAGAGCAAGATAATTTTAAGAATTACTGATTTGAAATTATTGTTTTAATTTTACCGTTTAAAAAATGTAAATAAAGAAAATTCTATTCTTTAACTAACTACGTTCTCAAGAATTGTCTGTTTAGTCTACTCCTGATAATATTGACATTTTGTTATTTGAGATAAAGCTTCTACGAAAATTAGATGCTATTATTTAGTTCCCCAATTAGATTACAACATTAATTTTGAAAAGTAGTTATGATTACGGAATTATTTGTTGGGAGCTGTGTACCGTACATTATCTGTAATAAATTCAGAAGGCTTTTGCCTATGTAATATAAATAAAATTAAATGAAAACCTTCTAAACTTCCCTTTTTGTTTTGTAGTAGTCTATACTCTCTCCAAGTCATCTCTTTATCTTACTTGACCTTTATCTAATATTATTACATCCGCCATGGATTGTATGTATTATGTGTTTATATTGAATATGGTGTTTGTGAATTAGAGGAGAGAGATAGAGAGTGCGAGAGTAGGTCTAGGTCTGTATGTCTATGCGCCTATATATGTATGTGTACATGTGTTGTGTATGTACGTAAATATATGTGTGCACATATGTATATGTATGTTCAAGCATAGCATATTTGTGAAAATATATACATGTGTATACGTGTAGTTATTTAACTTATTATTTCATTTCATATAATTATTAGTCACCTGTTTTCATGACAATTGTTATGGTATGGGAAAGCACAATTTAATGAATATTTCTTGTATTTTGTTTGGTTTTTGGATAACGAGGGTTTTACTTGGTTGTTTTATATAATATAAAAATATTTATATGTTTACCTTCTCATGAAAGATTTTTCTTGGTAATTTAGTTATTGAACTCTAGTTTTAAGGGTATGTTTTGTGACGGTAACCCTCCAAACTTGTTAATGATATGTATCAAGCTAAATACTTTAAGTTTAAATACTGTAACGTTTGTAGTAGTATTATAATAAATTTATTATGATATTGTAAATGAAATGAAAATGTAACAATTCAAAACAACTTACATATAAAATATGACCCATGATTTAAAATGGTCATGCTAAATGATATATATATATATATATATATATATATATATATATATATAATAATAATAATAATAATAATAATAATAATAATAATAATAATAATAATAATAATAATAATAATAAAATTACATCCAACATGCAATTTAGTTATCTATATGTAAGGTACACAAGACACAAACTGCTTCGGATATCCTTACTATTAATACTTTACAATATTCTGAGGAAAACAGATTGTTTTATAATAAAGATTACTCATTAAGGGAGACGTAACCCCAATGTATGTTGCTTCTGAAGCAAAGCTGGGTGAAAGTTACTTTTAATTTCAATAAGTCATCCAATTAATGATGTAACATCTAATGTGCGATTCGCGGCTCAAATATAAAATATCTTCACTTTTATAAAACTCAATGTGTCTCTGTCTCTTTTTTGTAATCATATAACTCTAAAATCCCTTATCTGATTTGTAGTGGTTTTCTATTGCATAAAGATGACATTTCTGACCTTGTCTTAGTCTTGGCCTCGTGATGATTCAATAACTTTCATGCTAAAACTTTTTTTTCTGAAAGAAATAAAAACAATTTTTTTTACGAATTTGATGTATTTTTATAATTTATACGGCGAAAGCATAATATATTTGTTCAGTATCAAAGACTGTGCATGATTTGACTCACAAATTTTAGTAAACCTTTTTGGGAAATATTACTTGTAGTTCTAGATATTTAATAATTTTTGTAGTTGAAAAGTTGAAATCCAGTTTTCCTTACATATGGACTATCAGTGATAAAATCTCTTTATGATTTGAAGGTCATTTGTTAATCGGTTGTTTACATCCCAAGTTATAATAATTATTGGTAGTGATAAAGAGGAACTTCCACGCCTGTAGAAGTAAACGGAAATCAAGCATTTAATATACAACCTTCTAAATTTATTATGAATTCGAAATATAAATAGATGATAAAATCACAAGTTTTTTAAATGAATAATAAACTAATTTTGTTATGGCAATAGTTTTTTTGTTCAAGTGTCTAATTCAAGATACTTTTCATATTTAAATGGCTGCCAACCTTTGTTAATTCTACCAATCAAGAATTTAGTTTAAGTAATTAATATTGTAATTCCATTAGTACGCAATCACACATTCCATTTGCAAATTTTGACAAATCCCAAATTATCATACATTCAAAAAATGTAAAAACGCATACATTTATCCTAAACAAGCTTTATAAATAGAATAAGTTTTTAAAACTAGAAAAAATCATTAGATATATTTAAACGGAACGAAAATCATCCAAATCCATTCGAATGAAAACAATTCAAATAATGTTTACTGCAAATCTTATACCTATTATTAATTATAATTTTTATTGCAGATAAAGAAGCTCAAAATCATTTGTTTTCAACGTCATATTTTTGAAATCAAATCGACGAATAATGTCAAAAATGAAATTAATCTCGATGCTATTACTGGTTTTTTTGTTGGATTGTGTGTGTACGAATACGGTAAGTTAACACTTTGACATACAGTATTTAATAAATACATTCACAAGCACAAAGTTCAAAATACATAGCTAACATTCGTTAATTCTTAGAAATTAAAAATTTACTTTTTAAATTACATTACTTTAAGAACTTAAACAAATGTTGGCTCTCTATATTTTATTACCTACTATTATTTAATTAGATAGACAATTTAATTCTTTTTTTTTAACCATCGTAATAATTAAGAATTATCTCAATATAAAATTTGATACAAAAAGTGCAACTAATATAGTAAACAAATCTACACACTGAAAGTTAAAAATATAATAACAGAGAGAGTATTGATTAAATAAGGCGGGAAAATAGAGGAGCAGATTCACTAAAAAACAGAAGGAAATATCGTATGCACAGAAATATATTCATGGTTTTTACAGTATGAGGATACTTAGCTTTGTTTGCCTTTAGTAAAGTCAAATAGTCCATTCATTGTTTAATGAGTTCGGAACAAAATACCAAATTATTTCACAATACACATGTTATTATTCGTATGTTCAAAATATGTTAATAATCTCTTCCTGTTCTGGAGATTTAGAGAGTGTAGATTTGTACCTAAATATTAAATTAAATATTTAAAATAGTAATTTAAATAACATTTTTCCTTATAATTATAATTCAGTTGTTAGTTATTTCATGTAATAATATATCCAACATATTATAAATATAATATCAAAAGTTAAAATACTACAATTAATTGTTTATTTACTTCATAAATTGACTAAATTACACATAGTATTCATAACATTATGTACTTATATTTATGTTATTTTATATGGAATGTAAAATTCATGTATTTTTACCTGTAACTGATATTAATTTTGTAGATGGAGTCATTGAAAATTAATACAACTTTGGAAGACAAGATACCTAAAGAAGTTGTTTTGGAAAATCGACTTTTGTTAGAAGTCTTAACTAAATGGACTAATAATATCCCTTGGTTAGACGTCTTATCTAAATTGGTTGAAGATGTAATATATATATTGGTTAAATATTTCCCTTGGTTTGAAATCTTATCGAATGTGGTTAAATATTTCTTATCTATATTGGTTAAATATTTCCCTTGGTTAGATATCTTTGTTAATTTATTTAGCAGCGCTAAGACATCAGTCAATTCTTCATATAATAACAATTACGATTATTCTGTATCAGATTATCCACCTCAGTCACTTGAGTCAAACTGAAGGTGATGTTACAATAAGATAATGGTATTCAATTTCTTATATCTTCAGGGTGACCATAAAAAAAAAAAGGTTTAATAATACTATGTTAGTCATTCACTCTTTTAAAGCTAGATCTTTGTAAACGAAAGAAAACTCAAAAATCTTCGTTAACCATACAATTTACTAAAGTTTACAACAAAATTTTTATGTGACATGAAGTGGACTTTTTTTAAAAAAAATGCGCTTTTGTTAGACTCTAAAAGAGGAAAATTGAAAATTTTAGGAGTATCTTCAAATAAATCTTTTTTTTTCTCTACAATACATAAAGCTTCAAAAATAAAAAAAGCTGTGTATTTGAAGTGAATTTATAAACTATTTTGTAATTATATTTGAAACTATAAAACTAATTTAATAGCAATTGGTGATTAATATATATAGTTTTTTTGGTAACGACGAATTCATTTAATTTTTTACTACCATGAGAAATTCAAGGGAGTAAATTGATGTCACAAAATATCCAACTTTTGTAACAGGAAGCTTGTTCAATTTATTTATTTTACAATCTGTATTTTAAAGTATAATTAAATTACAAGTTGGTTGTTGAACAACGAAAGTTGGATTTATAATACTGTTGTTAATTTCAAGTTTTAAATACTAATCACCAAGTTGCGTAAAATTAGTTAATCAAAATAATTCACTTATGAAAGGATGTTAAATTAGTTTTAATTCGCCGTTGTAAACCTAAAATAAATATTAATACTAGTTATTAAATTCATAATTTACGTTCTTTTAATAACACGATTTTTATAGTGATTACTGAATAAATATATTATATAATGTAATTACTGCAATTACCTTTTGTCACAATGATAATATTGTGATAAAAATAAAATGATCATTGGTTTATTGACACCTGACGACTGTAAAACAGATTTAAAAAAATATTGTGCCAAATTAAAATATAAATAAAAATTGTATATCTAATAAATACTTTTGTTCTGGGAATAATTATTTTTTACCAATTTAGAATTTCCTTGTGAGCTTTACTGGCCTATGAGCTAATACTTATAGCTTATATATAAGGACTGATAGCAATATTGCTAAAATTTCATTTTTTATTTTAAAAACACACAAACAAAAGAAAGTTTTCGAAAAGATTAAATCAATGTTATTACGATTACATGAATTTATAAATCCGTATCAACTTTATTCGTGGTTTGAATACACCGCAAGATTATTTTGTTACTGATAACAATAATTGTGAAAATAAATAAATAACTGACCTAATTATAATATCAATACAATAATTGTAGTAACGAGTATTTTAAGAGCAATTCCATATAATGATTATAAACAATAAAGTTAAAGTGCAGAGTTAATAGACCGAGATATATTAAAATTTAAAGATACTCTACCTTTATTACTGTGAAACGCTGTCACATGTTATTAGCATGAAAGAAAGAACCTAAAAGGTATATTTTCCCAAGATATATAAGGTATCTGAAACTGTATAAGGATCATTCATAAGATAACGGAACAATAATTTATTGTATATAGTTGCCATTTACGCCTTCATTTTGTGAAGTATTTGATTTAATAATACTGCTTTCCATGATTGTTCATTTTTTTAATTGTTTTAGTAAATAAAATGACATTTTCTTCTTTTTTTTTAAACGAAGAATAACATTTGCTATGATTTACGTAAATAAAGCTCAAACATTTTAAATCTTCGTCAAAACAAAGTTTATTTGTAACTTTGATAATAAAAATCAACAACAATAATAATGAACAGCAGTATATTTGTAATAAAACAATAAGTATTTTACTAGCAAATGGTGTGTAAATCGAGAGTATTTTTAAGGAATACATTAGCGATTTTATTAGAGTCGTAATGTAATAGATTTTTTATATTATAATATTAGTCTAAAGGACTAAAATTTAACATAATATATCTAGTAGTACACATATTTCTTGTTGTAGGTAAAAATCAAGGTCACATAAACCACTGTTCTGTTTTGTATGCCAAGAAGATTTATTAATCGGTGTATATTGTTGTCTTTTAACTGTGAGTATATGTTTAATGTAACTTTTGGCGATACATTTTGGAAATAACATCTTAACAGCAAGCGTCAAACGTCATGACTGAAATTGGTTTACAAAAGAAGAAACTTATCTTCTGACCTCGAAAGAAATTAAAATTAGACGAGCAAGAAACATAGAAAAAAAGGATGCTTGAGGTACTTTACAAAGAAGGAGAAGAGTCAGAAAATCCTAGTTACAATTCAGGTCTATTCAATGGAGAGCAAATTTAGTTTTTAATTTTATGTTGGTGTCTCTTTACAGGAACATAAAAAAAACATCACATACTCTACTTTAAATTTGTCTTTTTCCATTAAACTTGAACTGAAGGCAATTATATCTACTATTTTACTTTGAAGTGAATTTTTAATAGTGAGATATAGAATCTCCATAAGGACGACTTCAGTGTAAGACGTCAGTAGCATATGTACTATTCGCATAATACTAGTCGAATAAAGTATTTAAAATTAACTTCTTTAAATTGCAATTTTAAAATATAGTCGTTATAAAAAAATAAAAATTAGTAAGATTTTCCATTAGTTATGTAATAATATGAAAAATATTAAGAAAATGACAAGTTTTAAACCGTCATTGCGATCTTGTAAAGAATAGATTATGAAAAGCCGTGTAAATTTAGTTTATTCAGGTTACCTTTAGAAAACATAATATATCGAGAAAGTTATATTAAATTTATAGCAGGTCCACTGTTCACTATCTAAAATAAGAAGAGATGAGTTACCAATGGTAGAAAGAAAATTGCTCTAATTTGTGTGATAAAAATATTGTCATTTATCAATATCTTTAATGTACATTACACAATGTAAAATTGGTTATTACATAACTAATGGTTATACTACTTTTACAGCATAGTATGTACAGCGTGAGTAACTTCGTAATTAATAAGGGTAATTTTTTGTATTAAGTGTGTATTAATGGATAATTTAATAAGATGTCTCAAGTATAGCTTTCATATAGTTAAAAATGAATTATGTTAAGACATTTGGGGACTATATATTGTTCCGTCACGAATAATTCAGATTCATAGTCTATAGTGTTCGATTCGGTAGTTTGTGATCAAGCCGTTCGTCATAATATTATGCAACCTTTTCAAATGTCAATTTGCCATAAGTTACAAGAAGAAACATCATTTTATATTTACAATTATGTCTCGTTGACTTTTGGTCTTACTTAAATAAAAATAGAATGATAAAACAAAGAATCATGTTATTATGAAAACAAGAAGGAAATGTATTGTTGATATGTTGACATGTTATTTTCACGACATTTAAGTTTACAAGGAAGTTCGATTTCGAATATGCCTTGAGTTTTTTTAATAACTTCCAACTGCGCTCGCTTCTTTATATATAGAATTTTAGGTATATGGATAAGAAAAGGATAAAGCGTTTATAAATATAACAACAAATTAACATCCTTCAGCATATTTGTTTTTATAGATGACTTTGTACCATTCTCCCTCGATTATTATAACTTAATCTGCGACAAGTATTTGTCTTGCAAAAAAACTGTATCGACGACATAGTTTTTAAAAGTTTTATCTCTAAATCATTTGAACAAAACTATTTATTTCTCTGAGGTGTTTCACTATTTATCTCCCCCCTCAGATTGTAAGAAAATAGCAAAAACAAACTTCAGAAAATGAAAGAATACCTTTTTCACGACGCTGAAAGTAGAAATAGTTTTAAATAAGGAAATTGTTGACGGCGGAACATAAGTTTTCCCTGTTCTACACTGCATCAATAAAAATAGTCTGTTGGCAAACTTAGTTTCATATATTTTTAAAATATGGATAGTTTACTCTAACCAATTGCCCAAAATATTTTTATAATAACAGTATCATTTTTTTTAAATACTATCTTCTCTAGGTTGGATCCTTATATTTCGATTTCATAATTAGAATTTCTTTGCATATTTAGATATTTATGTATTTTATTTAAAAAGCCTCTCATATAATAACTAACACAATAGCTTTAAATTTAGATTATATTTATGTAGCCTAGTAACGGAATTTGTACTCTACTTTAGTAAAAGTACTTTTATAGGTCAGAGAGCGTTAGTATACAAAATAGTAAAAATATATATATTAAAACCTTCACAGTTTACTATTTTGTATACTAACGCTCTCTGACCTATATAACACCAATTATATATCTTGTATTGCTTCCCTTATCACACTATAAATCTGTAAATTTAATTCAGAACTACAGAGTTTACATGTACATTCCTTGTTTTGAATGAACTGGAAAAATATAATTACATACTCAAACAAATATATTCAAGGGGGGTGGGGGCGTCTTTTCTACAGATACTGAAATCATAAATCACATATTCATATATGCATATTTTTCCCATTTTGTTTTAAAATACTCAGAATAGTGTTACTTTCAAAAATTTACTAGAAACAAATTGAGATAGAGGCAATATCTCAATTTCTTTTACAATTTGTCTTTACCACTCGCCCAAATATATCACTTATTCTTTTTATGCAATACGCACTAAACACTTATAAACATATGTATCGAACAATATATTAATGGTTTACACAAAGAAATAACTGTATAATAAATTGCGTAGGCATTATGACGCTACTTGCAAATAAATCAAATATATAGTTGAACATTTTACTTTATTTATATTCAATTGAATACATAAAATCAAATTAAAATCTATAATTCGAGAGTGACATCGTCTCGATTTTGAGAGATGCCGATCTTTTTTTTTGGTGTTAAACAATATAAACTTTATATAAGTAATCATTACATCACTTCTTACCTTTTATTATTATAACATAATTAATACATAGAAATTTGGAGACTTTCAAATAAATTTTATGTGCTAGTAACAAAGGAGTGGAATGTGTATAATACTGTAAATAATATAAATTTATCAAAAGCTACATTATTCAGCTTTTGGTCATATTAACCGAATATGATTTTAGCTTTGTATATAAATATTTACTATTTACCGCCACAGTCGACTTTATAAATTACTATAGCATTTGCAAGTAGAAATATATTACTATATACTTTAAATGACTAAAGTAATAATTAAATAAGTAACTACGGACTGTAAGAAAATAGAATACTCCTTTTGAAAGTGAAGACAAATAGCGTAATTAATTTAGGAAAATAGTAGGCGTAAAAGTAATCCTCCACCAACTTTAATGCAGGATTTGGTTAATTCGTGGTAATAAATTCACTTAATTTTGATTACGTTATTCTTGTTTAAGTTGTAACTAAACGTAATATTATGAAGATGTTAGGAACTAATTTATATAATTTAGTTTTGTATTATGTATATTTTAAACTGCATTAAACAATTAAACTCTATATTACTCCTAGTTAATAAATAAAATAAATTATTATGTTGAAAAGTTGAGTATTATATTAAGTTTTTATACATTAAGCACATTTCACATCCCTATATATATATATATATATATATATATATATATATATATATATATATATATATATATATATATATTTCTACGATATTCAAAGTATATTGTTTTACATGTTCACTTACCCCGAGCAATTATCTATAGGTGAAATAATATCATCCAAATTTATTTCAACATTCCCTATAATATTTACGTAAATTATTTATTTTAAATTTGCAAATTGGGTACGGTTTTAAAGTGAAATATTATTATTATATATATACACTTTCACTCAGTTCATTTCATAATCACAAGTTTATTGAATTGATTTCCTTGACAAAACAGAAAATGTAAAAAAAGGAGCAATACATGTGGAGTAATAAATAATATTTCCTATTTATTATACTAAACATAAGACACCTTCTACATGAAACAGATCATAAATTATATCTGAACTTTCTAAATACTACAGGAGAAACATATGATAAAAATGGAGTCTACTGAATAACAGGTAAGTGTATCTCAACCTATATAGGCCCAGCAGGACAAAGGTTAAAACAATATTAGAGAATAAAGGTCGTACTCATATGAATAGAGAGATTCAAATAAGCTACTAATTCAGTAAAAATAAGACCTTACCCCATATGAGATGAAAATTTCTATAAAGTTATTACATCAGTACAACAAAATAATATAGTTAATTACCTTAGAGGTTGTCCTCATTCCGTATATTGGTTATAGCTACAGCGCTGTTTCGCCGAACACTGTCGGCTTCATCAGGCCCGCACTAACACATAGACACGTAACACAAAACACTAACACATATAAAATCGGAGTATGACTCGTCGTACATAAATAATAAAATTGTTTGTGGCCACATTATATGTCTTACTTGTCCAGCTGCAGGTATGGTACTGGATCTATACAGCAGTTATCAGTATGATACTGATAATTAAGTTTAGCTGAAATGAAATGTAAACATGTTTGCTATGTTTATTTAATTTTAATTTTTGTTATTATAACATATATAGGGTTGGAAGAAAAGTTCAGTTTTCAAATATACGGAAAATAACCAATATACGGACTGAGGACAACCTCTAAGGTAATTTACTATATTATATATTAAACAGTCCAAGGCAACACATTATACTTTATAAAAAAAAAAAAAAAAAAAAAAAAAAAAAAAAAAAAAAAACAACAACAACAAAATAAGATATCTAAATAAAATGGAAAATATGGTAATTTTAAAATTAAATGTGAACGGAAAATAAAAAAGTAATACCAAATTTCTAAAACTTAAAACTATTAAATAAAAAAATGTAAGAATGGAAATCAAACAAAGTAAATAACACAGGAATGTGAAGCTGGGTACATTGACAATTTTATCATTACAAAATGTAATCTTAAAGGAAGTACTACTATTAGAAATATACAGTATTAGTATGTAGTATCTCTGTTTAGGTCATTCCTTTCATTATTTGCTTAATTATAAACGGTTTTAAAAAAAAGAAGAAAAAAATGAAAGGATGTTGTTCATCACATTTTTCTAATAATTCTACTATTTTGATATTAGTTTTATAAAAAATACCCTTTTCTACGTACACGTACATTGACATTAGAATATCTCATACATATTTAGTTTCAAACCTTTATTTGGCTTTTAAAAAAAGGGTTCAATCTTTATCAATGAATCAAAAAATTTCTTTAAATTATTTAAAGGTTATTTAAAATAAATTCCAAAATCTAAATAAATTTGAAAAATCGTTGGGTTGTGAAAAATCACCCAGAACGATTTCTATAAATAATTAATTTGGTAATATCAATGTATACAAAAAAGAATACAAAAACTAAAAGGAAATATTTTATGAACCATCTCTGATTAAAAAACATATGTATTTTAATGAAATGTTTAAATTGATTATTTTTTTATAGAAGTACCTATGCTTATAATAAAGTGTTGTATTATATTTTATTTTTTATTTATGTTACAATCGGTAATGGAAAATTAATCCTCAGTGAGCATGAATGAAAATTAGTACGATTCTAAAGTTTCATGAAGACTGAAAAAAAAAAAAAAAAAAAAAAAAAAAAAAAAACCAACGCAAAAGATACCCTCTCTTACATATGTAGTCATTAAACATGCAATACTAGGCTTCTGAAAAACGAGTATCTAAATTCGTCTAAAAAAGACATTAGCTAGAATTAGCAATGTGGGAAATGTATCTAACATAACAATATTATCATTACATAATATTATCATGACATTACTTATAACTCCATGGGTGCAATAAGGTAAAATTTATGGGTATTGCATTCGATTTGTTAATCTACATTCATTAATTAAATTTGGAACTACAAAAAACCTCTCGGTTATTTTTAACAAATAAAAAAATAGTATAAAGTATAAACCCTTAGCAGTAAGAGCGTCAGGTTTGGAACAGACAGAACAATAATTGTGAATCTGGTTTAAACCGCTTTAAGTCCCAAAATTTTAAATGAATTAAAACTTTTGTGAAAATAATAATTTCTATAACGGTTGAAAGGACAAAGAAAGAGATAGTTTAAGTTACACAATATAGACTAATCATTGTGCCTGAATAAGCTTATAACTGTAAAACAATAGGTAAATAAATCACGATAGAAAGTTATTTTTTGTGTCATCATAATTATAAATGGAACTAAAGTACGGATAAAAATGTATTGTACTATGTGTGTTGTACATAATAGAAAAATGGTCATTCTTTGTATTATAAAAATTAAACGAGAAATGACGCTTTAAGGAAAAAAAAACTTTAAAAAAAAATTCCTGAAAGTAATAGAATGTTGACATAATACTAAGGGGGTATTATAAAAGTGGGTTTATTAGAATGGTTTTAAGTAATTAAATATTGCGGGTTTCAATAAAGTTTTTTTTCTTATTTATTTCTTAACAATAACATAATTTAGATTTTGGATAGTTTTGTTTATAAAGATCCATACAAGAAACCGAAATGTCAATAAAAACAGTTCATCCACTTATAAAATAGTTCAATCTAAAAAGGTTTAAACGTAATAACTTCATATATATATATATATACAACCTTATACAAAGTGACTAAATAATAAAATTCAAAAATAGAATTGCAAGAATGTGTTAGTAGTAGAACATAATTGTTTTCAAGACCCAAAAAGGGGATTAACTCATTTTCAATTAAATGAACAACGAAGTTATTAACTTTATTAATAATTACCCTAGAATTTAAACCAAAAATCAAATTAAACTAAAGAAAATATGGAGTCCAATAATAATATCATTAGAAGGAAGATCTATGTAGGGAAGCAGGATTTTTGATCAATCAGTGAAAAAGGTAAGTTTGCCAGAAAATGAAGTTAACATAGGGAGTTTTCCTTAATAATTTTAATATATTGCCTGGAAAGTAAAACATGCTCTCTATGAAAGACGAAGGAAAAATTCATATTTTCTACAATCATACATTGGACTCAGGGTCTGTTATAATTTTTTATTATAAAGTTACACAATATAGACTAATTGTGCCTGAATTAGCTTATAACTGTAAAACAATAGGTAAATAAATCACAATAGAAAGTTATTTTTTTGGTCATCATTATTTTAAATGGAACTAAAGTACGGATAAAAATTTATTGTACTGTATGTGTTGTACATAATTGAAAAATGGACATTATTTGTATTATAAAAATTTAACGAGAAATGATGCTATTAAAAAAAAAAAAAAAAAAAAAAAAAAAAAAAAAAAAAAAAAAAAAAAAAAATCCTGAAAGTAATAGAATGTTAATAGAAAGTAACATAATACTATCGGGGTATTATAAAAGTGGGTTTTTAAGAATGGTTTTAATTAAATAAATAATGCGCATTGCAATAAATTTTTTTTTCTTATTTCAGTATTTTATATGGAAAAATAACATAATGTAGATTTTTGATAATTCTGTTTATAAAGATCCATACAAGAAACCGAAATGTCAATAAAAAAAGTCCAATCTAAAAGGTTTAAACGTAATAACGTCTTATATGTATGTAAGTTTACACAAAGTGACTAAATATTAAAATTGAAAAATAGAAATGCAAGAATATGTTAGTAGTAGAACATAATGTTTTCAAGACCTAAAAGGGGGATTAACTCATTTTCTATTAAATCAACAATAAAGTCATTGAACTTCATTAAAAATTACCCTAGAATTTGAACCAAAAATCAAATTAAACTAAAGAAAATATGGAGTCCAATAATATCATTAGAAGGAAGATCTATGTAGGGAAGCAGGATTTCTGATCAATCAGTGAAAAAGGTAAGTTTGCCAGAAAAGGAAGTTGACATAGGGAGTTTTCCTTAATAATTTTAGTATATTGCCTGGAAAGTCAAACATGCTATCAATGAAAGACGAAGGCAATATTCATATTTTCTACAATATCGTACATTGGACTCAGGGTCTGTTATAAATTTTGAACAAATATAGAAGAGTAAAAAAAAAAAAAAACCACACACACAGTAGCCTACAATATAATGCATTATAAAAGTGTTATTTAAACTTTATAAAGTAATTTTAGATACAGCTAGAGCACCTAAGTAAATAAATTAGATAATAGTAGTTAATTAATTAATTAATTTGTAGTAATTATTTCAACATAGTACAAAGATATAAATCTACATAACATCACACGATGCCCAAGGTTTTATTAACAGACTTCGAGATCTGTAAGCAGTGATGATATATGAAATAAAGTACATGAGATCAAAAGCATTATATTATTATATTTAAAAAAATATATAAAATCTATATGAAAAAAAAAATCATATAATTTTTGTCTGTAACAATCTATTTTAGTGTAAGAAAAATTTATATATATATATAAGGTTGTTTTAAAATAATTATTAATAAGACATTGGTGGTACATTACAAATAAATTTGGTAAAACAACTTCTAAACAGCATGGGCCAAGAAAAAGAAGTTTTCAGCAATTAATAAACTAATAAAGAAACTTAACTATAATAAAAGGTGAAGAAGTAATACAAATTAAAATGAATTTAAAGTCAAACTAAAATATAGTTCTCGTGGATTTAGTGGTAATTCAACATTTCAAATTTTGATATTTTTTTGCAACTTGCTCATATCCCAACCAACATATAGGTGGTCGATGAAAGAGTGAGGGCGTCGCAGTTCCTTAATAGAGACCTGATGTTGTAAAGTCAGGTAAAGAGAGTTTATCTAACAAGAGACTACATTAAAAAGTTGATCACATCAGAATTGCCGCGACCAAACTCACTATAATATAGTAAATTAGCGTTTAATTCATGAATATATATTAAACCATTACTCTTTGTTTCTGTAGCAAATATTTCTCCACAGTAAATATTGTAGATTCGTTATGAATCAAGGATGAATAATTCATCCTTTTGTGTTCACAATATGAAAACTGAAAAATTAAAACAATAAGGTATAGCAACATTTAAATAAATTTTATAAACGTAATATTATTCATTAAAACAACGGCTGAATGGTGTCTGTTTACAGATAGGCTCTATATAAATAAAGTCATTATTTGTCATTGAATCTCTTAACTGACTAAATGAATTTCAAAATAAAAACACAAAATAGTAATATCAGAGTAAATACCAACGATGCACATATTGTAATCAGAAAAAACAAGTTTTTGAGGTTAAGCCGAGGGATATTTTTTATAGCCACCGTAAAAAAAAAAATCTAACCAAACCTATTGTTAGCACTGCTTTATATCCATTATTTAGTTAAAAAAGAAACAATGTTCATAACTTGACAATGTTTTTAAAGTATGTAAAACTGATGTTGCAATTTAAAGTGAACGATAAATGTTTGGAAGCAAAATAAATATAACTACTATTATTGGGTGTACCTAATCCATTCCTAACCAAAATACAAAGGACGATATCAATTATTTAAAATTATAAGTTAAATGTAACTCTAATTACCTTATTGTTTATCATTCTGTATTCAAACCACTATTTGATAAACAATAATGTTTGTATTTCATACTTTACTTCTCAACTAATTATCATAGAACACTCCTTAAACAGTAAAACAAGGTGGTAATCGTGTGTGAATTTATTAGTAATTTGAACTAACATAAAATGTTTTCAGAAAATTATATATGAAATATATATGTATATACTATATTGCCTTTTACTAAATTCAGTCTTTTTTTTCTGACTGATGAAGGATATTAAATCTTCTCTATCCGATGAAGAATAATCTTTTTTTGAGAGATCTTTTATTAATTTTATGTACCTTCCACCTGGTAGTATTTTACATGTCTTTATTTCATCTCCTTACAACCAAAAACATAAGAAGCTTGGTTGAGAACTTTTTCATAAATAAAATCAATAAAACTATATATATATATATATATATATATATATATAACAAATATTATTTTAATAAAAAAAATAATAAAAAAAAAAAATTTAAAAATCTCAAATCAATATTCTTTGAGATTTTGACTGATACAATGATATCTTATGCAGTGTAGTTTTCAATATTTAACTAAATAAATTTACAATCACCTAACTTGTATTTTTATTCACTCTGTTCCTTGTTACTCAAGCAGTAGTCATAAATTCTTTAAATTTTAGCTCGATAATTTAAATTCTGTCATCATCTGAATAATATGAACAAGTTTATATCAGGACCCAATTTAATTTCTGACACTAATCCTTTTCACATAATTTGAATTAACGATACAATATAACAAACACACAGAACACAATTCTCATAAAAAATACGCCTAAGTATCAGACGCGTTTCAACGACAAGGTCGTCCTCCTCAGTGATACACGAGCTACACCAATCAAACTATAACTAAGTTAAATAAGTTATAGTTTGATTGGTGTAGCTCGTGTTTCACTGAATAGGACTACCTTGTCGTTGATACTTAGGCGTATTTTTTATGAGAATTGTGTTCTGTGTGTTTGTTATACTGTATATTTTTTCTCATAAGTCAAGCTCAACATTTAATATTAATATGTATCAACGATGTTTTATTCTTTGAAACAGTAATAGTATAACATAAGATACTTCCCCATAGTAATTTAATCTACTTACACGATTCTACCAAAATATCAACTTAAAACAGACTATATAACAGACTTTTGATTCTAATATTAACCTCGGGACCTTAATCTTTCATCAAAGAGAGAGAAGTTGAGAGAGATTACAAATATGAAGGAATATAAAAACTTATAATTATAATTAAATTCGCTTTTATATTATTAAATTTGTTTTGAAATGCTAAAGATGATTACAATTAATACAGGATTCCTTATTTTGGTTCACATATTAAAATTTTAAGTCGAAAAACAGATACAAACTTTAAATTTATTCCACTTGTTTAATTCATTTGAGAATTTATTGATCAATAAGCAGCTCATTTTTCTGATTATATATATATATATATTTGGTTAAATGTTGGCATTTTAGATAAAGTAAATACATTTGAGGTTCATTGCGTTAAACAATTTACTTTCCGAACAATCTGTGTTGTTCATTAAAATTTAGTTTTGCATGCCTGCTTATAATCATGGAAAATTAGTGAATACCTTTTTGTCTTTTATATACATTGTATTTCACTATATATGGTGTGTTTTTTTTTCAAGATAGATGTAAATCTAGATAATTTTTTTTCTTAGATTTTCCAAGGTTTATTATTATGATACATAATCGATATTATCACAGTTCATAAATTTACATTCTGTTACAATCCGTCCAAAATCCTAATTTTAATCACTCTGGTAGATGATTTAGCTTATTTTTTTATTTGAAGATATTTTTAGAAATAAAGTTTAAGTTGTTATAATTTAAATTTGCAAACATCCATTATTTCAATAAAAGATTATTTCACTTTAACTCACCTCAACCTACTTTTAAACTAAATTACTTGTAATAAACTTACTTAACCAATAATTAATATTTCAAATAACTTTACAAAAGTCAATCAACGGCAGTGATTGTGTAACGTGATAAAAAATTTCCTTTTTAAAATATTTGCATAGGCGTTTAATATTCATTTCAAAACTAATTCATTGCAAATTTGTTTTATAAATAAGGGTGTTTGTTGATAATACAATTTCGCGCTTATAGAAAAATATATTTATTTTAGTAGAAGTAAATTAGTTTAAAAGATATATGTTTTATGTTTACTAGTCAATGTTTTTATTCAGTAGTCATAAAGTAAGGACAGAGATTACATCTTACAAGTAACTATGTCTTTTAATATACTAGAAGAAAACAAAATATTCATGAGGACTGACTCAAAAGAAATGAAGAATTGAGTTTTCAATTGTTATACAACGTTCATATCGTATACCGGATTAGCTGAGGAGAACTGAGAAAAAATCCAAACCTACGATAATAAAATAACACTACAAAAAGTTTAAAATATCTTGGACTATAACATTGGAAATAATAAATATACTAATGTAATAGATTAAATTAAAATGCAGTCAGATTATTACCTAATGTATACTAGTAAAATAAGGAAAGGAAAAAACGTGTACGAACTTTCATAATTGATATAAAAAAATAAAAATAAATATCCTTATGATGAAGAATTAGCTAACAACGTACTCCGAATTTGATTTTTATTTAAAATAAATTTATCTTTATAATACTCTCTCTCTCTCTCTCTCTCTCTCTCTCTCTCTCTCTCTCTCTCTCTCTCTCTCTCTCTCTCTCTCTCTCTCTCTCTCTCTCTCTCTCTCTCTCTCTCTCTCTCTCTCTCTCTCTCTCTCTCTCTCTCTCTCTCTCTCTCTCTCTCTCTCTCTCTCTCTATCTCTCCCACTCTTTTTCTTTCTTTCAAAATAAATACCTATTCTTAAGTGTGTATAAATTATTAAATCAGTTTACCGCCCAGTTACATTTTATTAGTATTATATTATTACATTTTACCTTTATCATTTTACCTTTGTTATTTTACATGCATGATGATTTATGTTATACACTTCATTAAATAAAATTGAAATACATAAATCTGTAGTACTATCAAACTATGTTTTTATTTACTAAATCCAGAGAGTTTACATTAAGACACTTTTAACAAAATAAATTAGAACACCAGTGCAATACATATTATGTTGGCTCTATTCTTGTCCCCTAAATATTTTAAAACAACAATCAGGAATATGTTTAGAATATATGAATTCAAGTTGTTGTTGCCAACAATCGTAGCGACCTACTTTGGGAAGAGATAATGTTGACGTTAAAAACAAGACTAAGTAATAATTTCAATGATATGCAAACAATATATTCATTTGCAACACAAATAAATGAACTTTAAATCAACTATTATAATATAATGACTAATATTCAGATTATTATATAAGATACAATTTTACAACTGGCGGAGTAGGAGAGAAAAATTGGACATGTGATAAAATTTCATTAATGTTCACCCTTCAATGTCTATTGTAAAAAATATATTTTTCGTTGTTATAAGATATGACGAAGTTTGTTGTTATAGTAGAATCAACAATTTTGTGATTTAAAATTTAATCAATTGAATTAAGTTTGGGCCCATCAAGAATATATACGCTCAAGTATAGAATTATAGCTTAATCAAATGAGAACTTGATGAGGTTTAGTTCCAACACAAAGACTGTAATAACATCATTAGATTTTTATCTTTTTTATTTTTATATTTTTTAAAATTTTTAAGTACGTTTTGGTTGATTCCATACTTAAAACAAGTTTTATATTAAGAAACATTTATATATCACTAATTCTTAATATTATTTGTTTTTTTATTTCCAAGCAGCATTTCAGTGCTAGCTGTAGAAACTGTAATTTAAAAGATTATATATGTAATACTTACTTATAACAATAGTAATTTTGTAAAGAAATACACATACATAGCTAAAGTTACAATTAGAGAAGAAAAGAAGAAAAAGAGGAGGGGATGCAATTTGTGAATTTATTTTCAATTAAGAGTGCTAGTTTTTTTTAAAGATACTCGAATAAGTATTACGTATGCTTGTTCGTAATTTATTATCGTATGTCAACATACATATTACATAATATATAAAGTAACAAAAAAATTATTAGGTATTATTCCTTATATTTTTTCTGATTTCCAAAATATTAAGAATCATAAAGGCGATACAATTTTATTAAAAACAATATTATTTCCTGTTATGAAAAACTTAATCATAATCAATTTCTGTACTTCTACGATTGGTTATAAGTAGAGATGATTTATAAACATAATAGTTTGTAATTTTATTAATTATACTCGTAGATTTTAGTATCATATTCTTTTTATTTTTAAAATTCGCCATTTTACGCTATTGTTAATGTAGTACATTCAATGGTCTAAATATTATTAATAAAAAGAATGGAATACAAAGGGTAACTCATCCATCCAATTGGAACTAATGAGAAACAATTGTTAAATGAAATTATTTTATCTCTCACTAAACATTTTATGTGTTTGACTGTCTACGTAGCTGGATTATAGTCATCACTATTTAAATTTATAGCAAAGGTATGGTTTATATAGTTTAAATTAGTTTAACCCCATTTAAATCATTTAAATAATACAGGATATTCAGACAGGTAAATGATCGATTTTTACACAATAATTGTAATAAATTATTATAATTTCAAATATTTGGAATACATCAAGAGAGCAAGATAATTTTAGAAATTACTGATTTGAAATTATTGTTTTAATTTTACTGTTTAAAAAAAAATGCAAATAAAGAAAATTCTATTCTTTAACTAACTACGTTCTCAAGAATTATCTGTTTAGTCTACTCCTGATAATATTGACGTTTTTGTTATTTGAGATAAAGCCTTTCTACGAAAATTAAATGCTATGATTTATTTTCCCCAATTAGATTACAATATTAATTTTGAAAAGTAGTTAGGATCACGGAATTATTTGTTGGGATCTGAGTACCGTCATTATCTGTAATAAATTCAGAAGGCTTTTGCCTATGTAATATGTAATATAAATAAAATTAAATGAAAACCTTCTAGACATCCCTTTTTCATTTTGAAGTAGTCTATCCTCTCTCTGAGTCATCTCTTTGTGTATAAGGGCTTGGGTATATTTTATCAAAATAATTTATATTATCAATCAGAATTTATTCTTTTTATATTTGTTACCAGGCGACGAAGAATTAAAGATTATGGAACCTACTGGTAAACATGTTTAAAAAAAAAAGGAAAACAAATTTCATTAACAAGTGCTAAAATTTATTTAGCTTAAATTCTTTGAATTAAATTTGACCATTTACAAAAATACTTATAACAACATTTCATATTTCTTGGTCTTTTAAAAGAAAATTACAAAATTTAGATTTCAGCTTAAAAAAGAATTTATATAAAGAAATTAAATTTTTAGATATAAAAAAAGGTCGAAATTGTGTATTACAGTTAACAAAATATTGTATTATCAAATACTTAGTTTACTACTATATATATGAAGATACATTCTTAAAACTAGCTAGATCATATATAAAAAAAAAAAATTAATTTTGTTTTAATCTATTGACGTCAATATGATTTTAATTTTGAAAAATAACCCCTTTGGGGTCGTGAAGGCCGAAATATTTTGCATGCAGCCCCATCCAATATTATATTGATTTTATAGTAGTACACATTATTTTACAGATTTAAAAAAAGAAATAAAGACACATTATCATACAGAGTTTTGTTCCTTGAACAAAATTTGTTATTTTTTCACTGAAGAATAATTTCACAACCAAAGTTCCTTTTATTAACAACTGTCATTTAAAAAAATGGTTTATATTTCCTTTTATACATATATACGTGATGATGTGGTGCACTTAGAGAATGTTGAAACTGAGTTAGAACCTGTCTGGAATTGCAATCTCGGAGCAATCTAAGAGCAGCTTTTGCTAAGCTAAAAGCAAGTTAAAAAGGGATTTAGACAAACTCATACAGGTTGTTTGACAAGTCTTTGTAATGAAGAATGATTTTAATTTAATTAAAATGAAAAGGAAAATTATTAGAATTACAAAATGTCCAAAAAATATTATAAATAATATTTTTTTTTATATTAATAAAGAATCTAATATATCTCGATTTTTGTTTGAGATAAAGAATTGTTACAACTGCTAAGAAATTTTAAGACAAAGATTCTAATTAAGAAAAAAAAAACATTTGACTAGTTAGCTCTTTGATTTTATGACTATTTAAATTTATAATTTGATTTTGTAAATTGTTTTTAAATGAAGGAAGGTTATTCTATTTTTTTTACAAGACATTAGCTTTCGATAAAATTACTGAACAATTAAAAGGAAAATAACCATAGTTAAATTATTTCTGAACAAAACATATATCAGTAATTAAAACTTAAAATATTAACAGAGTTATATTATGGTCAATTTTAATTTCGAATACCTGGAACTTGTTGTAAAATGCTTAGAAGCCTGACATGTGCCTGAAGGTCATTGTGAGATGAAAATTACATGTAGAAAACAAAAATCACTGAATCTAGCGGTATTATTAAACTGTAACACATTTTTTAGAATTTAGAAGAAAAATACTGTATAACTGCTGACATGATGCACTTTTGCTATTTCGGAGATTTCATGTTCAAAAAAAAACTGCTGCCTAATGCTTAATAATGTGATTTAGAAGTCACTAACATGCCAGCGGTTGACCGGGTTCAAGAGTGCAACGATCATGTGATTGTGGATTATGATATTCCCCCCCCCCCAGGTCTCAGCACAGGGAGGTGGCATGACCCGGAGGCGATATCGGAAGTAGAATGTTGATTTATCGATAAGTAAGAAGCAGATTTTATTTGTTGTCTGAAGGACGTTACATATTGTTACTTCGTTGTGGATATAAGTTATTAAGTCGTTGATCATATCTGACAAGTTTTGTAAAATCGTAAGCTTACACAGCTCTAAAATTAATTAATGTACTAACAGATGTTCGAAAAAATGCAGCATTTTTCAATTAAATAATAATAATAATAATAATAATAATAAACTAAAATCATGGTTAGTAAGAATATCTGAAGTGGAAACCTTACTTGACCTTTATCTAATATTGTTACATCCGCCGTGGATTGTATGTATTATGTGTTTATATAGAATATGCTGTTTGTGAATTAGAGGAGAGAGATAGAGAGTGCGAGAGTAGGTCTAGGTCAGTATGACTATGCACCTATATATGTATGTGTACATGTGTTGTTTATGTACGTAAATATATATATATGCACATATGTATAAGTATGTTCAGTCACAGTATATTTGTTACAATATATACATGTGTATATGTGTAGTTATTTAACTTATTATTTCATCTCATATATTCACCACCTGCTTTCATGAAAAATGTTATGGCATGGGAAAGCACAATTTAATGAATATTTCTTGTATTTTCTTTGGTTTTTGGATAATGAGGGTTTTATTTGGTTGTTTTATATAATAAAATAAAATATTTAAATGTTTTATCTTCTCACGAAAGATCTTTTTTGTTAATTTAGGTATTGAACTCTAGTTTCAAGGTTATTTTTTGTGACGGTAACCATCGAAATTTGTTTTATTGAAACTACCTAACTTTTTTTTTAGTTTGGAACCTTTATTTTTTCATGTGTAAATGATATGTATATACTTTAATTTTAAATACTGTAATGTTTGTAGTAGTATTATTTTCAATTTATTATGATATTGTAAATAAAATGATAATGTATGAAATCGAAATTTAAAAAATTCAAAACGACCTTCATATAAAATATGACCCATGATTTAAAATAGTCATGCTAAATGAGATATATATATATATATATATATATATATATATATATATATATATAAAATTACATCCAACATGCAATTTAGTTATCTATATGAAAGGTACAATAGACACAAAGTGCTTCGGATATCCTTACTATTAATACTTTACAATATTCTGAGGAAAACAGATTGTTTTATAATAAAGTTTCCTCATTAAGGGAGACATAACTCCAATGTATGATACTTCTGAAGACAAAGCTGGGTGAAAATTTACTTTTAGTTTTAATTGTCATTTCAATAAGACATCTAATGAATGATGTAACATCTAAAGTGCGATTCGTGGCTCAAATATAAAAATATCTCCGCTTTTAAAAAACGCAATGTGTCTCCAACTCTTTGTTTGTAATCATATACCTCTAGAATCCTTTATCTGATAGTAGTGGTTTTCTATTCAATAAAGATGACATCTTTGACCTTATCTTAGTCTTGACCTCATGATGATTCAATTACTTCCATGCTATAACATTTTTTTAAAAAATGTTATAAATGTCTGAAAGAAAAAAAAAACAGTATATTTTGACGAATTTGATGTATTTTTATAATTTATTGCGAAGCATATATATTTATTCAATGGCAATCATGGTACATGAAAGTTTGAGTAAACATTTTTATGAAATATTATTTGTATTTCTAGATATTTAATAATTTTTGTAGTTAAAAGTTGAAATCCAGTTTTCCTTACATATGGACTATCAGTGATAAAATCTCTTTATGATTTGAGGGTCATTTGCCAATCGGTTGTTTACATCCCAAGTTATAATAATTATTGGTAGTGATAAAGAGGAACTTTACATTCTCCCGTATATTTTTGGAATTTCAGAAACAACATACATTGTCCATATTAAAGTTTAAGGGAATATAAAATAATTTAGGAAGTGTTAAAATTGCTCCAGACTTCCAATTTAGAGATGGTGTTTGTTTTAATTCCGCTTTTTTTTAAAGTTGAAAAACGCAACTTGCTTCAATGTTTTCGTTGTTAAATTTAGAAGCCCATGCTTCTCACATGGACACGTGGCATGTACCCAAAGGGTTTCATCGGGAATCTCCACCTCCTGGTGGCTAATGATAAAAAAAAACTATTCTTTTTTGTTTGTTTTTGTGTTTTTAACGGCCTTTGATTCAAAAGACTGTTCTATTATATCTTTTATTCTATTTACATCTGATCTGCTAATTGTAATAAGTAAGGTATACACAGAATATCTTTACAATAACGTTTGTTTAAAGTAGAGGATTTATTTCTATAATATAAATTGAAATTATCAATTTAACTACAAAAATGAAAAATGAAAATCAATTGTACAAATAGCTATATTGAGCTTCATACACTAAATAATGCAAGTAATATGGGTATACGCCTGTAGAAGTAAATGGAAATCAAGTATTTAATATACAACCTTCTAACTTTATTATGAATTAGAAATATAAATAGATGATATAATCACTAGTTTTTAAATGAATAATAAACTAATTTTGTTATAGCAATAGTTTTTTTTTATCCCACTGTCTAATTCAAGATACTTTTCATATTTAACTGTCTGCCAACCTTGGTTAAGGCTACCAATCATGAATTTAGTTTATGTAATTATTTTCGTAAATCACACATTCCATTTGCAAATTTTGACACAAACCAAATTATTATACATTCAAAAAGTGTAAAAACGAATATATTTATCCTCAACAAGCTATAAATAGAATAAGTTTTTTAAACTAGAAAAAAATCATTAGACTTATTTAAACGAACGAAATTCATACAAATCTATTCGAATGAAAATAAAACAAATGTTTACTGCAAATCTTATATTGTTAATTATTAATTCTTATTGCAGATAAAGAAGCTCAAAATCGCTTGTTTTGAACGTCATATTATTTAAATCAACTCCACGAATAATGTCAAAAATAAAATTAATCTCCATGCTATTACTGGTTTTTTTGTTGGATTGTGTGTATACGAATCCGGTAAGTTAACACTTTGACATATTTAATAAATACATTCACAAGCACAAAGTTGAAAATACATAGCTGAAATTCGTTATTTTTTAGAAATTAAAAATTAACTTTTAAAAGTACATTACTTTAAGAACTTAGATAAACGATAAAGACAATTTAATTCTTTTTTTATTTACCAGCGTAATAATTAAGAATTATCTCAATATAAAATATGATACACAAAGTGCAACTAATATAATAAAAATATCTACACTCTGTAAGTTCAAAATATAATAATAGAAAGAGTATTGATTAAATAAGGTGGGGAAATAGAAGGGCAGATATACTAAAAAACACAATGAAATATCGTAATCACAGAAATCCCTTCATGGTTTTTACAATGTGAGGATACTATGCTTTGTATGCTTTTAGTAAAGTCACATAGTTCATTCATTGCTTAATGAGTTCGGAACGAAATAACGAATTATTTCACAATATACACGTTAATATTCGTATATTCGTAATATGGTAATAATCCCGTCCTGTTCTGGAGATTTAGAGTGTGTAGATTTGTACCCAATTAATAAATTAAATATTAAAAATAGTAATTTAAATAACTTTATTCATTATTATTATAAACCATTAGTTATTTATTTCATGTAATAATATGTCCAACATTTTAAAAATACAAAATCAAAAGTTAAAATACTACAATTAATTGTTTATTTAATTCATAATTTCACTAAATGACACATACTCATAACATTCTATACTTATATTTATGTTATTATATATGTAATGTCAAATTCATGTATTTTTACCTGTAACTGATAATAATTTTGTAGATGGAGTCATTGAAAATTAATACAACTTTGGAAGACCAGAAACCTAAAGAAGATGTTTTGGAAAATCGACTTTTGTTAGAAGTCTTTACTAAATGGACTGATAAAAACACTTGGTTAGACGTCTTATCTAAATTGGTTAAATATTTCTTATCTATATTGGTTAACTATTTCCCTTGGTTAGATATATTATGTAAATTGGTTAAATATTTCTTATCTTTATTGGTTAAATATTTCCCTTGGTTAGATATCTTTGACAATTTTTTAAGCAGCGCTAAGATAAATGTCAATTCTCCATATAATAACCATTACTATTATTCCGTATCAGATTATCCACCTCGGTCACTTGACTCAAACTGAAGGTGATGTTACAATAAGATAATGGTATTCAATTTCTTACACCTTCAAGGTAACCAAAAACAAATCTTTTAATAACACTATGTTAGTTACTCACTCTTTAAAGGATACATCTTTGTAAACGGAAGAGAACTCAAAAATCTTTGTTAACCAAACAATTTACTAAGGTTTACAACAATTTTTTAATGTGACATGAAGAAAAATGTGACATAAAAAAAAAATGCGCTTTTGTTTGACTGTAAAAGAGGAAAATTGAAATTTTCAGGAGTATCTTCAAATAAATCTTCTTTTTTTTCTCTACAATATATAAAACTTGAATAGTAAAACAAAGCTCTGTTCGTTGAAGTGAATGATATAATATATTTTCTAAATTATAATTGTAACTATAATACTATTATAATAGCAATTAGTAATTTTTTTTTTTGTAAAGACTTATGATTAATAATTTAAATTTTTATTACCATGAGAAATTCAAGGGAGTAAATTGATGTCACATAATATCCAACTTTTGTAACAGGAAGCTTGTTCAATTTATTTATTTTAAAATCTGTATTTTAAAGTATCAATAAATTAGAAGTTGGTTGTAGAACAATATTAAAGTTGGCTTTATATTTCTGTTGTTAAATTCAAGTTTTTAAAATACTAATCACCAAGTTGCGTAAAATTAGTTTATCAAAATATTTAACTCTTCAAAGGATGTTAAATTATTTTTAATTCACCTTTGTAAACCTAAAATAAATATTATTAATAGTTACTAATTTCATAATTAACGCTCTTTTAATAACACGTTTTTTATAGTGATTATTAGTGGTATTATATAATGCAATTACTGCAATATACCTTTTGTCACAATGATAATATTGTAATAAATATAAAATGATCATTTGTTTAATGACACCTGACTTCTGTAAAACAAATTTTTAAAATATTGTGCCAAATTAAACTACAAATAAAAATTGTATATCCAATAAATACTTTTGTTCTGGGAATATTTATTTTTTACCAATTTAGAACTTCCTTATGATCTTTACTGACTTTACTTATAAGCTTATATATAAGGACTGATCACAATATTGCTAAAATTTCATTTTTTATTTTTAAATACACAAACAATGGTAAGTTTTCGAGAAGATTAAATCAATGTTATTAGGATTACATCAATTTAGAAATCTTTATCGACTTTATTCTTAGTTTGAATACATCGCAAGATTATTATGTTACTGATAACAATTGTGAAAATAATTAAATAATTGACTTAATTGTAATATCAATACAATTGTAGTAACGTGTATTCCTTATTAAAGATTATAAACAATAAAGTTAATGTGCATTGTTAATAGACTGAGATATATTAAAAGTTAAAGATACTCTACCTTTATTACAGTCAAACGCTGTCACATTCTATTAGCATGAAAGATAGAACCTAAAAGGTATATTTTACCAGGAAATACAAGGTATCTGAAACTGTATAAGGATCATTCATAAGACAGCGAAACATTAATTTATTGAATATAGTTGCCATTTACGCAATCATTTGTGACGTATTTGATATAAAGTTAATGCTTTCCATGATTGTTCATTTTTGGATTGTTTAAGTAAATGAAATGACTTTTTTTTGTAATCGGAGAATAACATTTGCTATGATAAAAAGCTTCTTTACAAAATTCTCTTACTTTTTATTGTGGTCTTTATTACATGAAACTAATCACAAATAACTTAATACAAGTAAAACACTATGTGGTAATTTGTATATTATTGTACAGTATAGTTACTGATTCATAGTTATGTAAGATGATAAAGTAGGTAAAATAATTGGGTTTATAGAGATAATATTACAAAGGTAAAGAGTATAATATACTACAACAATGGTTTGTATATGAAGCTCCAATAATCATTTAATCCTGATATAAGTTCGGCGTCGTGTTGTGTTATAATAGTACATTAGAATTGAAAATTAAGTTTATATTTGGAAGTTTAAGGTATTCTTCACCATTTAATTTTTGATTGAGGGAAAATTGTAACTCTAATCACTCATTGGTATAATTTCTTAACCTAGCCTTTACTTCAGTTACACGTTTGGTCACATGTATAGGGACCATTTAACAATTATCTTTTCATTAGTTAATAACTTCAATTTTTATTATTATTACATTAAGCCTTATCAGTAATCACTAAAATAGTAATTGGAAGTTCAGCAACATAGATACTAAATTTAAAACATATATTTGTATTTTTTTATTACGAATGTATATCTAACTACAGTTTAAGTTATCACAAATATCTAGTTTTCAAATTACATTTTAAACTTAATAAAATATCATGCCTAAACATTGGTTTCATATATAACTTAACTAGTTAGTACACAAAAGGATATCCAAATAATTTTTTTTCTTCTTATTTATTTTTCTTTCTTAATTCTTCTTAATTAAGTTTTTCTTTGGTAAATATTTTTTTATTTTTTTGTTGTATTTCTTTTTAGTTTGTACTTTTTACATATGTATTTTTTACCCTTTTTATAAATATATAAATCAAAATTGTTGGTCGGACAACCTTGTTCACCTCGAAAATATAGAGCCTTCATATAGGTAAGGTTAATGTATGTGGCTGACACTTTTGTAATATGGCCTCATGGTGAAAATAAATTTAACAGTTTTTTCAATAGCTTAAAAAGACTTTCTATACCCTCTTCTTAACAATGAAAAACAAAGATAATAATAAACCTCCTTTCTTTAAATTTTTGTGAATCGAGAGAAATAATAATATACATGAGACTTTTTAACATAATAAATACAAACACTGGTACCTAAAATAATATTCTTACCATCTAATCGTATTAAGTAATGAATAGTTAATTCGTTTTCTGACAGAGTTAATAATATATATCTGATAAAGTGAGTGTAAATCGAAAACTAACTCATATTAGGGATACTTATTTACCAAAAGACCCTCAAGGCAAAATTGTAAATTTAAAACAAATTTTTTTTTAGGAAAAGAAAGAGTCTAAACCCAATGACAATTCCTTTTCGTACATAACTGTCAATTATGTGAGGGGATTGTAACAATTTTATTGTTAGGCGTGTTGCTTGAATTACAAAATTCTTAAAGCTTTTGATAATAAATCACTGTTACACAAAATCTTGTTAAAAATCAAATAAACATACCACTTATGATCCCAGAAATATATTTACAGTATTAAACGTCAATATTTGGGATATATATTGGCGAGACACCTTGCAATACTTTGAAATGTAAGAAATCATTAACATAAAAAGAACATGCGATTAGGCCTAACGTGTAAATCGATAATATATGGTCTGAAAATCAAAAAAATATTGATAAGAGACACAAACAATACACCTGGAAAATATATTTTTTTAACGAAAAGTAATTGAAGCTATGATTTAGAAAAGCGCAGGAGACAGCCATTGCGCCTCATTAATGTCATCCGTTACATTTACTTGTAATATTTACCTTCTATTTTGTATCTGCTGATATGTAATAATTTTCTGATGCAATACTAATGGTTTAATTTAAGTGTGTATTTGTAATATATTTCTTCAATTTTGTTTTTAAATTATTCATAAATGACGAGTGTGGGAACTGAGAATTATTTATATTATATAACATAAAATATTTACTATTCTTTAATTTTGTTCTTAATTGTATAGAAATAAATTTATGGTTTTATATTTCTACCATCATTCAAATTATAACTCATGTCCTTTTTAAGGATGAAGCTTTTTAAGAGTACCAGCTAGTCAAATAAAATAAATTAAATTATTTATTTTGTAATGAAATACACACGGAATAAATCTTTCTGAGAATAATTTAATACTATTTTTGTTAAGCTAAAACATAGAAAAACTATTTTGTTCAAAACAAAAATTATTGGCATTTATAGGACATTTAGAGAGTAAATATTTACATTACAATATTATAATGTAAGGTTATACGAAACATGTTTCATATTTCAAAAGATTTTGGAAAATGTGTATACAATTTTACAACTTTTCATTTAATACGAATGAGAGATATACCTAGGAACGAGGATTAAAAAATTTTTTTTTTGAGAAATGTACTTCTTTTAAATTTAATGTATTTTTTTATGGAAACTGTTTATTGCTCTTCAGTTCATTGACTTTATTGAAATCCTTCTATATTACTTTCATGAGATTAAATATGTCAGACAAAAATGATGGTATCTGTACGTGATATTACAAGCAATGTTGTGATCAAACTATCCAAGTTTCTCAGCTTTAATAAAACAGATTGTTTGGGTTATCTGGGAACAATTGATTGGTTTATTATACAGTATTTTGTTATTTAATAAACAGTACTAAGTACATATATATATATATATATATATATATATATATATATATATATATATATATATATATATATATATTTAAACAACAAAACGTTTTAAAGATCAGATTTTAAAGGTTCTTGAGTTGTCAAATTGCACCTTGTGAGAACTTTAATATCCAAGATTATTGTTCACACATGTTTTTATTTGAAAATAATAATTGTTATTTCAGACAATAAAACAATTTTTATTTGTATTGTCAATTGTAAAAATATATATTATTCATCAAATGGTATATTTAATAACTCATTAATATCATTGTTTTAATGTAAGTTCAAAGTTACACATAAAATCCCATTATAGTACTATACCATTCCCGTTACAATAACTCATGTCTAATAATTATGTAATATGTATTTTATGGAAATCTACGGTTCATATTAACTACTTGCATGTATAACTTACAGCTGTATTTTTGTTTGCAGATATTTTATGGAAATAAATGTTTCCTTAAAATGCTGATCGAAGTTAATGTCATATAATTTCTTTACGATCATCTAATTATAAGAATAAGTGATGTTATTCCCTAGGGATTTTTGTAAAGCGATAATACGATAAACATACTCAATTTTTTTAAAGTAAAAAATGATTTATGATATTACTAAACTTGACTTACAGCCATGTTTATCTCACTACTGGAATTATATTATAAAATATTCGGTGTAAATTTATGGTGTTCGAATAGATCTCAATATTTGATATTCACTTATAGTACGTAAATTAGATTCAAACAAAGCATGACATAGTGTAAAATATACCTAATTCATTTGGGATCGTATTATAATCTATCATATGTGTATTTTTCGATATGCTTACTTTCAAACAATGTCATGATAATATTATGTCTTTATCACTATATATTATTTTATTTGAATTATTACTATGGGAATTTAGGAAGAAAAAATTTAAACAAAATTAAATCTTTGTCAAAACAAAGTTAACCGTAAGTAAAATGATAAAAAATGAACAACTAAATTTGAACTAAAACAATAAATTCTTTACTAGTAAATAGTGTGTAAACGCGAGTAGTTTTAAGGAATACATTAGTGATTTTATTAGAGTTGTAATGTAATAATTTTTTTATATTAAAACATTAGTCTAAAGGACTAAAATATAACATAATCTATCTAGTTGTACACATATTTCTTCTTGATTGGAAACATCAAGGTCACATAAACCAATCACAATGTTTTACCAAGTGCATCAGTCCAAACAGGAAGTTATGTCTGATGAAATTTATATTGTATAAATAAATATATATATATATATATATATATATATATATATATATATATATATATATATATATATATATATATATATATATATATATCTTGTACATTAACAACGACTCTGTATAACAGCGTTAGAATGGTATTGCCTTTTTTAACATCGTTATTTATAAAGATACATTTAAAACAATGCTTATATATAATAGTTATTTAAAGGTTTGAATAAATATTGCTAAAATTCACATATTCAAGTTTACTTTGCTTATAGGACACTTTCAGCGTCTATTATGTTCTATAATTAACGAGACTCATTATTGTAACAGTAATAATGATTTGTACTAGAATAATAATAATTTTTAATTTATAATTGTAATGCAATTTAATTGATACCTAAATCAGGATTATAAATAATATGTTTGTATATAAACATTTTCCTAAACTGTACATACATTACGTGTAAATTAGGTAAAACCTGCTTAATTAAAAAACGCCTAATTTTTGATTTCAGGCACTATTACTGATTTCTTGTAGAGCAATATATTATTTAAAAAGTTCTGTGTTTTTTAATATTTTTAATTAATTTGAGCTTATAAACATTTATGTCTATTTATTGCAATTTTTAGAACAATACGAACTGTTAAAACCACAAATTGCTAATTGAGATTTGAAATATAAAATGTTAATCCACAAAATAGTGGATATACATTTGAAACATATTACACTAAGGAAATCGAACTAGCATATAAATGTTTTAATACTTTTTTAAAGTTTAAACGGTTTTTTATTGTATAATATCTTATTTCTATAACGGTATTAACACTTCATAATAAAGACTTAGTCATTTAAAATTCAAACAGTAAGAATACATTTATATTTAGCAACTTGTACATACAAAAAATGTTCATCATTTAACTAAATTTTGTTATACTTTGTAAACTATTGCTTAAGAACCTCAGCATAAGAACAAGATTCCTAATTTTCAAATATTGATAAAAAGTAACTATTCCTAAGTGTTCTTGTAGCTCAGTAGTTAAGGGTGTCACTCTTTGATCACTAGTGGCACTTAAGATCGTGGTTTTGAATTCCACTCAGTACACAATGTTTACTCTGTATAGTCAAACTCTGGAAAGGGAGGGCCCACTCTAAATAAACGGTATCTGGAATCTAAGGAATTTGGTTAGAATCGAGCTGCACAGATTACGTATTTTAAGAAATTTTACTTTGTGTAAATGTATTAACTAAATAAATAGCCTAAAATCAATTAATTAGTTGTTAGTCAATGTTATTAATAAAATAGACCATTTGAAATTATTTATAGTAAATCATAAACAACTTTAAACAATAAAAAATATAACTATTATTTTTATTAAGCCCTGGGTTCGTCATTTTCCGTTTGAACGAAACAACTTGTTTAAGGTTAGAGTCTCATACTGCATTTGTAAAACCGTTAAAATATCTTGACTTACACTTTATGTCTTTAAACAATTAGTTTTTTAAACAAGGAAATCAAGATAAAATAAAAGAATTGTTTTTGTAATATTGATAAACTCAAGACTCAAGTTTTTACAAGCACAAAAAGTTAAAGAGTACTACGACTATAACAAGCAATTTCACCTGCGTTAAATGTAAAGGCTAAATCCAAGCCTATTTTTAGAACCGAGTTGAAACCTGACTTAATTGACTTAGTAAAGGGGAATATTATAACAAAATAATCTCGCCCCACGTACTGAAAAGAACTTTGTAGACCAAGAAGATTTATTGATCAGTGTGTATTGTTGTGTTTTAACTGTGGGTATATGTTTGTGATAAAACTATTGTAACATTGTCGATACAATTTAGGGAAAAAATCTTACATGTAAGTTTTAAACGTCAATAATCAGATCGATTTACAAAGGGGGAAACATATCTTTTGACCTCGAAAAAATTAAAATTAGACGAGCAAGAAATATAGTAAAAAAGATTCTTGTGAATCTCTACAAAGAAGGAGATGAGTCAGAAAACTTTAGTTACAATTCTGGTCCATTATTATTATTGAGTAAATTTAGTTTTTAATTTTATTTCAGTGTCTTTTCCTTTAAACTTAGCTTCTTACAGTGTTATGTAGCATAACTTGAAAAAGGCTAGAGATTTATTTAGCAAAAATTTCCTTCCGACATCTGAAGTGAAAATGAGAATTTGGACTTAATATCAATATAGCTCAAATATATTTTTTTTATTTAATGTATATTGCAAAAAAGCACATTAAAAAAAAATAAAATAAAAAAAAACTCACGACAATTATATCACCTATTTTATTCTGAAAGAGAATTTTTCAATAGTGTGAAATATAATCTCATTAAAACAATAAATACTTCAGTACCCTATGTACTTATCCTATATTCGAATAAAATATTTTAAAATTAACGTCTGAAAGTTGCAATTTTAAAATATAACCGTTGTAGAAATATTAAAATTGGCAAAATTGTCCTTTTGATAAGTAATAATATGAAAAATATTGAGAAAATGAAATGATTGCTAACGTCTGCATTGATGTATCTTATTTGGTACACTTAATGTAATGAAAGTTTTAAACAGTCTTTGCTATCTTGCACAGAATAGATTATGTAAAGCCATGCAAATTAAGTTTATTCAGGTTACATATAGAAAATATTATATATCGTTAGAGTTATATTAATTTTATAGCAAGTCCACTGTTAACTATCTAAAATCAGAAGAGGTTAGTTACCAATGGCAGAAAGAAAATTGCACTAACTTGTGTGATTTATCAATATCTTTAATGTACATTACACTATGCAAAATTGATAATTACATAACTAATGGTTCTACTACTTTTTCACCATATTAGGTATAGAGTTAATACCTTCTTAATTAATTAAGTTTATTTTTCGTATTAAGCTTGAATAAATGTGATATCTCAAGTATAGTTTTTTATATAGTTAAAAATGAACTATATTGACTTTTGGAGATTATATATTGTTCCGTCACGAATGAATTCAGATTCATAGTCTATAGTGTTCGATTCGGTAGTTTGTGATCAAGCCGTACGTCATAATATTATGTAAACTTTTCAACAATCAATTTGCCATAAGTTACAAGAAGAAACATCATTATATATTTACAATTATGTCTCGTTGACTTTTGGTCTTACTTAAATAAAAATAGAATGACAAAACAAAGAATCATGTTATTATTAAAACAAGAAGGAAATGTATTGTTGATATGCTGACATGTTATTTTCACGACATTTAAGTTTACAAGGACGTACAATTTCGAATATGCCTTTAGGTTTTTTAATAACTGCGCTCGCTACTTTATATATAGAGGTATATGGATAAGAAAAGGATAAAAATGTTTATAAATATAACAACAATTTTAAATCCTTCAGCATAATTGTTTTTATAAACGACATTTTTACCATACTCCCTGGTTTATTGTAATTTAATCTGCGACAAGTATTTGTCTTGCAAAAAAACGTATCGACGACATGTTTTAAAAGTATTATCTCCAAATTATTTGAACAAAACTATTTATTTCTCTGAGGTGCTTCCCTGTGTGATCTTCCTTCAGAAGTAGGAAGAAAATAGTAAAAACATACGTCAGAAAATGAAAGAATACCTTTTCAAAGACGCCAAAATGAGAAAAAGTTTCATTAGGGAAATTGTTGATGGCGGAATACAAATTTTGCCTGTTCTACATATCATCAATAAGAAGAGTCTGTTCGCAAACTTAGTTTCATATCTTTTTAAAATGGATGGTTACAAAAATTATAAAGCTACTTTCCAATATAGCCTATTGGTTGAAGAATTCTATGAACATGAAAAATATTCAGTTGTACCACCAACAGCATGTGTTTCATAATAAAAACGTCTTCCACGCAAATGCTAATAACTAATTTTTGATTAGATCAACTTTAAGGTTAGTGTAAT